>SRPT01000389.1:0-28538 GCA_018360205.1 Claviceps digitariae | reverse complement strand
GACCCCCAGTGGAAAAAAAAAAAATCTCTCCCTATCCCAGTGTATAGGGGGCAGCGCGCCCACTAACAACTTTTTTCATTTTACCTACCCTAGCCACCACAGCAGACTCCCTCCCCCCCTAGGGGACAGCCCAACACCCCCCCTCAGTAACCCACTAAGCTTATCAATGCGCCTCGGTCGCTAGCGGGGACTCGTGGGCCACTTTTTATTTTCCGCAAAATTCATTTATATAGAAAAACAAAAAAATAGACTCACGGCCACACAAACAACACGCTAACGTGCCCATCTTCTGTAAACTCTACCGCCCATAGCGGTCATAGCCACTAGGGTCACCGCATCCCACGCTCTAGGGTAGGTGCCTAACCTATACCACTGCCCGCCGACTCCCCTAAGTTGGACCGCCCACCCTACACCGCATCCTACGCTCCAGGGTAGGTGCCTAACCTATACCACTGCCCGCCAACTCCCCCAAGTCAGACCGCCCACCCTACACCGCATCCTACGCTCCAGGGTAGGTGCCTAACCTATACCACCGCCCGCTAACTCCCCTAAGTCAGACCGCCCACCCTACACCGTATCTTACGCTCTAGGGTAGGTGCCTAACCTATACTACTACCTGCTAACTCCCCTAAGTTAAACTGCTTACCCTACACTGCATTCTACGCTCTAGGGTAGGTGCCTAACCTATACTACTACCTACTAACTTATTTAAGTTAAACTACCTACCCTATACTATATTTTACTGCTGCCTAAATAGTCTCTCTTTATTGCTTTTTATTTTATAGAGGCTAGGTATTAGGAAATTAAGGCAAAAGATAGCTTACCCTTAGTAGATTATAATAATAAGGCTACTTTACTATTTATAGAACTATTTTATATAGCTAAGTTATTTATAAAGGATTTAACCCTACTTATATTAAAATTATAATATATAAAATACTATAGCGTGCTTCCTACACTATAGAGAGATTGCCTACTAAGATACTAAGCTAGAGCTTATTCTTATCTATCTATATATATAGGCAGTATTACTACATTTTAGCATAGATTCTAACTTAGAGGTATTTAGCTATTATCTAGTAAATAGTAGCTTTATAGCACTACCTAGTTAGATAGCTATAAAAACTAATTATTTAAATTAGTAGTTTTTCTTATATTAAGCTAAATTACTATTATAGTAAAGTTATTAGTAGGGTAAAACTAACCTATCTTATAATAGTCTAAACCTAGCTTACATTCCCTATTAGTAGGTAAATAATCTAATGCTTACTAAATTCTACTTTAGTATAATAGAAAGAGCTAATATTAAAGGATTAAAAAGCAACGTTGCTATAAATGCTTAGCCGCTATAAGCTAGTTATCCCTATAGTAATTTTTCTAGCACCTCTAGCCTTAAATATTAAGGGACTAAAGGATTAATAGGCTATACTTTTATAGTTTATATTTACACTAAAAATTAAAATTAAAGGGACTTTTACCCTTTTATTTTACTAGAAATTTTTATTCTCTATAAGCCCCCCTTAGGATACTTATATTATAGTTTAATAGATATACTACCCTAGCTAAACTCCTTACTTAATAATATCTTTAACTTAGGTTAGCCTATAAAGAACCTTAAAACTAAAAGTTAAATAAAAATCTAGCTTTATTTTATTAAATAAGTAAAAAAACAATAAAAGTAGTAGTATTTTACTAGCGCTAAAGCTTCTACTTATTTTATACTTTCTATATCTTTTTATAATATTAAACTAAAGTTAAACTTAATAAAGTCTTTTTTCCTTACTAATTTTACTAAGCCTATTCCCTTAGCTATAGTTTTACTAAATAGTAAATAAAGATAGTAAGAATCTTATTAATTTATTTATATATATTACTAATTAAATAATAAGGCATTTAGCTACCTTAAGAGCTTTTAAATACCCCTCCTTTTAAAGTAAAAGTAAATTATATTTTAAGCTAGAGTGCTAGGGCCTATAAATTATAGGCCTAGGGCGCTAGCCTATTACTATCTAGTTATTAAACTATACCTATATTCTCTATATAAGGGGATATAGGGCTTAGCTATAGATTACCTATTATTATATTTAGTGTGTTTTTACTATACCCTAGGTTATTACCCTAGCTATAGGCTATCTTTTAATGCTTACTTAATAATAACTAGCTTTAGAATATCCTTATAATTTAATAATATTATAGGCATTAGGCAGTAGTCCTTAGAAAATATACTACTTCTTGCCTACTAGTAATGCTTTTTATATTACTTAACCCTCTTAAATATACTAGCCTAGTAGCGCTATAAGCATCTATAGCTTACTAAAGCTATTTATACCACTTAAGTTATAGTTACTTCTACTATTTACCTATACTTAGTTAAATTACTTTACTTTAATATTTAAAGCACTAGGTAGAAATTACATTATATTAATACTACTTTCTAGCTATTATAATACTATATTTTAATTAAATAGTTAAATTCCCCTTATTTATACTAATTCTAAGTTAGTTATTTAGCGTACACTAAATAGCTAAGGCCTGCTAAGGGTATTAGCACTTAAATACTAGCTATTACTAGCTAGTTACCTAGCTAGTAGCTGCCTACTCCTAGGGTATCCCCCTAAGGCTTAATATACCTAAGCCTTAAAGCTAATCCTTATTCTAAAGTTATAGATTTATTTTACTAACTTCCTTTATTTATATTATTTTATTAACTAAAGGCTATTTACTTTAGAGACTTACTATAGTTATAAATATAACCTAGTGTAAGAATTATTCCTTTCTATAGATTTTTAAAGGATATTAAAAGCGTATAAAACCTAGTAAAGGTGCTAGGCTTTTCTAGCTATTAAACTCTATCTTTAAATAAACTAATTTTAAAGTAAAAAACTATTAAGAAGAAAAAAGAACTTTACTTAGGGCCTTTATTATTATCTTTATATTTAGTTATATTACTATATAAAACTTATATCTAAATACTAAAATATTAACTAGCTCTCTTTTTACTAAATAATATATAAATATACCTTTAAAATAAAACTTTTCTATAGCTTAAAATTAACTAACTTATATTTAACTACTATTTATATAAAATCTTTCCTTACTTTAATTCTTTAAGTTCTTATTAAAGTATTTACTATTACTACTAAGATTTACACTAAGGGCTATTTAACCTAGGCTTATACCCTAGGCTTTATTACTAACCTTTATATTTACCTACTTCTTAAGGCTTTATTTTTACCCTAAGGGTAAGGTATAGGTAAGATACTTAAATACTATTTATTTTTAAAGCTAGTATATTTAGTAGGTAAGTTATTATATAGTTTTTAATAAATTCTAACTTTTATAGCTACTATTCTACTATTAAAATATACTAATACCTTTTATAGTATTTAATAAGTATTTACTTTAGCACCTTAACTTTATATTTAGTTTATTCTATATTACTAGTTTTACTTATTAAAAATAGCCTATTAATGCTAATATATTTAAATACTTATATTTAATTAAGTAATAAGGGCTTTTTATATATTTAAAGTTTAAAAATAAATAAAGGCTATATAGCACCCCTAAGTCCCTAATTATTTGCTTTACCTTATAAAACTAAAATTAATATTATTATTCTTAGGGAAACTTTAGTAAAAACTAGCTATTAAAAGATATAATTAGTCTTTTACCTTTATATTTATATTTAATAATTAATTTATATATTAAAACAACTATAAGCCTTTACTAAAGTTTTCTCTAGCTTTACTCTATATAGATATAGTTTACTTTCTTTTAAATCTAGCCCTATATACTCCTACTTTAATCTATTTAAAAATATTAAAATTAGTTAATAATACGCTAAAGCTTTTACTTATATTTACTTTTATTATATATAGGGGTTTAATACCTAAATACTTATATATAAAGATAACTTCTTAGTTTATATTTTAAGATAGGTTACTAATAACTATTATATTAGTATTTATATAAATATATAGTTCTTAGCCTACGCTAGGGTATTATATAGCAAGCTATAATACTCCTAGGGGAGCTATATTCTTACTATCTTTATTCCTTAGTATAAGCTAATACTAGCCTAGGCCTACTAAAATATATTAATAAAAATGCTAGGTAATTTGCTAGGCTTAAGTCTAGTTATAAGCGCTTCCCTTTTAATAATTTTATATACTATTTAACTCTTTTTTTAAAGTACTTTTTATTTTTTAATTACTTTACTTATATACTATTAGTCTTTAGCTAGTATTTAGCTTTAAAAAATATATACCTTTTATTTAAAGTAGTATTTTTAAACTATTTAACTTATTAAAGAAGCTTTATAAAGGCTTAGTATTTAACTAAATAAAGCTCTTACTCTTTATAGCATTTTATTCTAAGGAACTTAAAAGGTACCTTACTAAAAGCATTCTTTATAAATTATAACTTAAGCTTTAAAAGGCTAGATTTTAAATTTAAGCTATTATTATTTTACTTACTATTACTAAGGTAATCTCTATTAATTTCTTTTTTTTTACTTATTAATATACTTAAGTTTAATAAGTATTTTTATTTAATTTAAAGTTAACTTTTAAGGAGTTAGGTATTTTATAGTAGTAGCTATATTATACTATTATTTATAAGGTAGTATATTACTATATAGGGATTACTATAGTATAGCTACTAATTTATTTAGGGGGCAGTAAGGGGCGCCTATATATATAGCAGGCCCTTAGGAGCTAGTTCTTAACACTAAGCTATAGGGGGCTTAAGGGTTAAAATAATGCTTAAATAAGCATGCCTACTAAAGTACTAGTAGGTATAATATATATTTAAAGATTTAATAATTTACTAAATTCTATAATTTACATTACTTATTGCATTTTGCTATATTCTTTATTAATATTAAAACTAAGAGATTTATTATTAAAAGTTTTAATTTATTTAATTAGTAAATTTACTTAAATATACTACAATAGAATATAGAGTTTAGGTTTCTTAGTAGGCTAATATAAGTTACTAGCACCCTCTAGGGGCTAGCTAGAATGCATCCTACTAAGGGAAGAGGTTAAACTTTAGGGCTCCCCTAGTAGGGTGTAATATAGTTTCTAGTACCCTTTAATAGAGTAGGCTAGGTTATATCCCTATAGAGGCAAAGGTTTAGGTATAGGTTTATAGGGGGTTTAGAAGTAATAAACTTAGTAATAATCCCTTTGCTAGTTTACTAATAAAGACTTTATTATAACTTTTACTTTCTTTAAATAACTAAGTTTAGAGAGCTTTCTAGCCCTAAGTAGTAGTTACTTACCTCTTTAAGCTAGTTTAAATACCTTACTAAGCTATTTAATTAGTAGTAGTAATAGGTAGTATATATAAAGGGTAGGGATATAATTAATATAAGCTAATAACTTATACTTACTAGGGATTCCTTATTAAAAAGTAATAATTATAATGCTTTATCCCTAGTATAATAAAGTTTAATAAAATTACCTAGGCCTTCTAGCTAAGGGAGTACTTACTAGCTTTATTAGTGTAGTGTATATATAGCCTAGAATATCTAAGGATATTATAGCATTTCCTTAATAGGCTTATGCCCCCTAATACTAGCCTATTAATCTTATAATATAACTTAGCCCTATTATACTTTACTTTATTAAGGCTTTATATAATAATATAGTTTTTTTCCTATAAAATTAGTATATACTTTAAGCTAAGCCTAGAGGCCTAGCCTACCCCTTAGCGTATATTATAATAGCCTAGTGTTACCTAAGCTTACTATAGAATTAGCCTATTAGGCATTCTCTATACTAAGTAGTATTACTTAAAATAAGTAGCTTTTACTACCCTCTTACCTAATAAAGGGGGACTCCCCCTATAAGAGTAAAGCATTTAAACTAGTAGTTATCTTTTTTATAAAGGCCTATTATTATAAGCCTATATAGGTTAACCTATTATTACCTTAAACTTTTATTAGCTTAAGCTAATAGTCCCTTTAAAAAGCTAGTGTACTACCTAAGCAATATAGGCTATTTAGTAGGTTAAAGTCTTATTTATTATTATAATTAAGTAGATAAATTACTCTACTAACTAAGAATAGCTATATATTACTACCTATAAAATTAAGAAAAAGCTCTTAATCTATTAATTCTTATTATATTTAAACTTAATAAGTTTTTCTATATTAAGTTAAATTAAGCTATAGGCTCTACCCTTAGTAATGCCTTTTTATTAATTTCTTTAAGTTTTAGCTTTATAATTATACTCCCCTTAAAGCCTAAGCACTTTAATTTCTTATAAAGTGCTAAATAAATTAAAAAATAATATTATTTAATCCCTAGTTAGTATAGTTTATAGTTAAAATTATAATAGTATTTAATTATTTTTAATCCTTTAACTTTTATTCTTAATTAATAAAAATATTCTTAGTAAATGCTTTTATAGTAGTTAGTCTTTAATAAATCTAAGAATTTTACCTTTAATAATTAAATACTAATGCCTTTAACTATCCCTATTAATTATTATAGTAGTCCTAAAAACTAATAAAATAGAACTATATATTCTATTTTATTATTCTATATTAATATATTTAAGTATAGGCCTACCTAAAGCACTCTAATTTTTTTAAAGTAAAAGTCTTATTTCCTTACTATACTTAGTAAAGGGTATAGGGTTTTATAGAGAGAAAGGCCTAGCTAGACTAGTATATATAGTAAGGCAGACTAGCTAGCTAGGCCTAAGGTTTAACTATAAGCTTTTTAACTATAATAACTTTAATATATACTATTAAAGCTAAAATTACTATAGCTACTAGCACTAAACTTACTCTTTAATTATTCCTTATTAAAGGATTTAAATTATACTTATTTTAATTATAAAACTTAAAAAAGCCCTATATTAGTATTTATTATTACTACCTCCTTAAGTTAGAATTAGGTAATTTATATACTTACTGCCTTCCTTAGATATAGTAGCTATTTCTTAGGCTTTTTCTCTAGAGTTAAGCCCTAACCCTTTATTACCTATTATAACTATATTTAGCTACTATTTAAATATTAAAAGTTAATAAGGAAGAAATTTAAGTAAACTATTACTAGTATAAAGCTATATAATTTAAGGAGTTATTATAAATTACTAAAGAGCCTAAAGGGCATTAGTTTTTAATCTAATAAATATATCCTTTTTAAAGTTAGGATTTTTAGTATATATTAGCTTTAGAATTACTATAGTTATTTAAGTAGTAAAGTACTATTAAATAAATAATAACTTATATAATAAGCTATTTATAGTTTTACTATATAATTACTTATACTTAAATATATATAGCTTAATCTTTAAAATAAGTATATAACTATTAGTAAAATTAACTAAGTAATTATTATTACTAAGGGTAGCTTACTAGCGCTACTAGAGTAGCGCTAAAAAGATTTAGTTTTTTAATTATTACCTACTATAAAGTAAGCATAATAGTAGGTGCTTACTACTAGCTAGGCTAGTAGGAATGCTTACTATTATTTTATTTCCCTCTTTACCTATTCCCTAGGTAGGCTATTTATATACACTACTGCCTGCTATAGGCTATATAATTTAAGATCCCTAGGAGGAGAACTTACTATATAGTATTTACTATTTTAGTGTTAACTACCTATAGTTACTATTTATTACTCTAAATTATAGTATAATAGCTAGAGGCTAATTGCCTATAGAACCTATTTAGTAGGTAGCTTAGTGCTAAATTAGGCTGCTATACTAGGTATATTCTATACATTATAAAGCCTAAGTAACTAGTTTTAAGGATATTTTAATGCTTATTATAACTCCTTATTAATAAGACTAAAGCCTATAAGCTTATTTAAAGGGCTATTTAATAGGTGCTTATAAGATATAGTATAAAGAGAGTAAAATATACTAAGCTATAGTAACCTAATACTATAGTAAAACTATTTAGGTAGCTTTAACTACCCCCCTCTTACCTACCTACTAACCTTATTATTAAATTTATATTATTAATAAGGGCTTATAAGCTACTTTTTATTTTCTATAAAATTTATTTATATAGAAAAATAAAAAAATAGACTTATAGCTATATAAATAATATACTAATATACCTGTTTTTTTAAGGAATAGTTATAGATTTTTTTTAGATATATAGCTACTACACCCTATAAGCGCTTTACACACTAGGACTACCTATGCACTATATACATTGCTTAACTATATATATATATTAGCTAGGCCTAGCGCCTTTTATATATACCCTACCTAGGCACTACACTCTATATATATACCCTTACTATTTAGCGCGCCCCTATATATATATATATACTATATAATACGCGCTACTATAACGCTAGGCTAAGCATATATATTAGCTAAGCCTAGCATACTAAGCATACACCCCTACTATCCCACACGCCTCTATATATATATATATACTATATAATGCGCCCTTTAGCCTAGTATAGGGTAGGTGCTTACTTTATACTATAAGGTGTAGGGTAGATACTTACTTTATACCTTAACTATATAAATTTTAAGTAAACTAAAATATATACTTATTTAGTAATATACTTTTATATAAAACTAAAGAAATAAAAAAAAATAGTAAAAGAGGTATACATTAAGTGCTTACCCTAGACTATTATTAGTGCCTTATAAGCGCTATATAGCCACTATAAGCATTATAGGTGCGCTATAGCAAATAGGTATAGGGTAAGCGCCTACTCTAAAGTAGGAAAATATACTAGTATAGGGTAAATACCTACTTTAAAGTAAGAAAATATATAGATATAGGGTAAGCGCTTACCCTAGAGTAAGAAAATAAATAGGTATAGGGTAGGCACCTACTCTAGAGTAAGAAAATATATAGGTATAGGGTAGGCGCCTACCTTAAAGTGAAAAAATTATTATAGCACTAGAAAGCGGAATAGGTTGAAACTCTATAACTATCTAGTAAAGATAAAAAATAAGAAAAACTAAAGAGAAGAAAAGGAAAATAATCTCTTATAGTGTTACATGCCCTTTAGTAGTTCCCCCTTCCCTTTTATTATATTCTTTTAAGTTCCCTTTCTCTATTTATACCCTTTTATACTTATTAGTAAATCTAAACTTATTTATATTTATAGTATTATTATTATAGGCTATAACATTACCCCCTCCTTCCCCCTTAATAGTTATAACCTTATAATATAATAATTCTACCTCCTATAAAATATTCCCTTTTATAGGCTTTATTTATTATATAGAGACTAATTATATAAATATATTATTGCCTATAGCCTTAGGTAGTAAGCCCTTTTATAAAGTATAATAATATAATTATTTTATAAAATTATATAGTAAGCTAGTAGTATTTAGGTTTATATTATAAAATAATTTAAACTTTATTAGCTACTATTAGAGTTAGCTAGCATTATACTAATATATATCTTTACCTATTCCTTACTATATAACCTTATACTAGAGTTTACTATGCTATATATAGAATATAATAATGCTATTTAATTTATAATATAAATCCCTATCTACTAATTTCTATATTAATTATTTATTCTTTTATCTTAAGAGAGGATTTATTATAGCTTTTTATAATTTTAAGGTATAGAATTAATAGTAGACTTTAATAATAGCTAGTAAATTTAATTTAAAAGTATTTCCTTATTATAAGAGAATTTAATATAGTTCTATATATAGATTATTTAATTTTTTGCTTAGTTAGTTAAATACCTATTCTTTTCTATTAATATAAATAAAGTCTTTTATATTAAAGTTAATTTCTTATTATTTTTAATTTATATTTTTAGCTTATTAATTCTATACCTACTATATATTACCCTACACTACCTTTATTACTATTTAAATTTACTCTACTACTTATTATACCTTTTTATACGTTATTCTTATTAAGAAAAAGTTAAATTTTCTTATATATACCTTCTAATTAAAGCTTATTTATAGCTTAAAGCCTATTTTAATTTAAAATAATAATAATTCTATTAATTCTTATAATAGAGAAGCTTATGCTATATTTATAAATAAAAGTAATTTTAATTAATTATCTTAAGTATAATTTACTAATAGTTAAAGTTACTATACTAAATACTAATTTATAATTTTAGTTTATCTATTAGTCTCTAGATATCTTACTATTAATAGCTATACCTTTATTTTTATTATTTAGTAAAGCTCTTACTAAAACTTTAAAATAAACTATATTCCTTAATTTAATGTAAGGGTTTCTAGTGTTTCTATATATTACTAAATATATTTAAAGAATAGTTATGCTATTTATTTCACTATTATTATCTTATAGTATAGTATTAAGTATAACTATTTTAATAAATAGTTTATTACTATAAAAACGCTATTATAACTATATTTATCCTTTAGTAGCATTATAAAATCTATTATAAAATACTATTATAGTTAGTTAGGTATTTATAAAGGTTATAATTTCCTTAGTGTTTTATCTTAAGGTACTTATACCTAGTAGTAGGTATAGTAGTTTATAATATACTAGGATACATCTCCTTATATTTATAGCCACTAGTATTAGTCTTTTAATAACTAAAGAGTTTTATTTCTCCTAGGGTAAGCTAATATTTTCTACTTATAAACTTCTATAATTAATCTTATTTATAGAAACTCTTTATTAAATACTATTAATTATTCTTTATAGAGTAAATTCCTATTATATTTCTAGAATTTTCTATTATTTACTTTTTCTTAATATACTTATAGAGATTCTATCTTTTCCTTATTTTTATATAGAATCTCTTAAATTAATAGTATACCCTAAACTTCTATAGTTTCTCTTACTTATATATTATATACTTATAGTAGTATTTTAAATTTCTCTAGACTTAGTAGAACCTATTCTCTTTATACTTTTTATTTCTCTTTCTATATACTAAGCTTTTCTATTTTTTATAAAAGTGTATTAGCTACTATATTCTATCTTTTAGGTTAAAAGTGTATTTTAAAGTGAAATTTAAAGAGAAATTCACTTTAATAAGCTTATTATACTATAAGTTGCTTTTTTATAGTAAAGAGTTCTAATCTATAGTAATTTATTATTACCTATATTAGTTTTTTATTCTAAAGTCTAGTTAACTTAGGTCTTTATTCCTTAAATAATTAGATAATTACTAAAAGCTCCTTATTTAGAATTCTATAATTCCCTTTAGTTAGTAATATTATTTTTAAGAAATAAGTAATAAGATACTATTTATTACCTTCTCTTTATAAGAGAATTCCTAAGACTACTCTATCTAATAAGTTTATTTCTACCTATATTTCTCTCTTTAGGTTATAATACTAAAGAATAGGTATTAATACTATCTTTTTTTTTATTTTTTAAAAAGCTTTTATATATACCTTTATTTATTTCTATTTTATATCCTTATAGGTTAAGTTATTTAGTAGTTAGGTAATTCTACTATATTCTTTAATAAAGTTTTAATAAAAGCTATAGAATTCTAGGAATAACTATACTTTCTTAACTTTTTAGGGTTTTTTCTACTTTTTTACTATTTAAATCTTCTTTAGGTTAGCTAGTATTCCTTCTATAGATACTATAAATCCTAGAAATTAGGTCTTTATTACATTAAACTTATATTTTTAAATATTTACCTAGAGTTCTATACTCTATAGTCTTTAAAGTACCTTTTAGATATATAGAATATAATTCCCTATGTTTTTAAAGAAAATAAGGATATTATCTATATAGGCAGTGTATATTATATTAAGTAAATCTTCTAATATTTTATTTATAAATTTCTAGTATATTACTAAACTTTCTATAAGTTTAAAGGGCAATACTTTATAGTAAAAAAAACTATATTATATTTAGAATATTATTATTTACTCTAAATTTAGGTATATTTAAATCTTATTAAAGGCATTTTAAATATTTAGCTTAGTATAGATTTTTACTTATTAAAGTATTATAAAAGTCTTAAAAATTAATAGTAATAAATATTGCTTTTTTTCTAAGATAGTATTTAACTTATAAAAGTCTATATAAAAGTAAAGAGATTTATTTAGTTTTTTTATAAAGAGAACTAGTGCTATATATCCTCCCTTACCTAGTGTAATAAAGTCTCTTTTTAGATTCTCTATTAGATAGTTTTAGATTACTTTTAATTCTTTTAAAGAATACCTATATAGTAGTATAAATAGTAATTTTTTTAAAGAGTGTTTTTTCTTTATTTTAATTTAATAGTTAACTCTTTTTTTATATAGTAGTAACTTTTTAGTAGCCTTTTTACTAAATACTTTAGCTAGATTATAATATTCTTTAGGGAGCTTCTTTTAAATTTATTCTACTAAGTTTTAATTATTTTTTTCTAGTTTAGGTAATAGTTTGCCTTCTTCTATTTATTTTTTCTTAGACTAAATATAAGCTTCTAGTTCTATTAAAGAGAATACTCTTACTTAATTATCTTTTCTATATACATTATATATAAACCCTATAGCTTTAATAACTACTAGTAGAGTTATAGGTATTTTCTTAACTTTTAGCGTTTTATTTAGTCTTTTTAAAATTTAAATAATTAGTTTTCTTTATTTTCTATTTACTCTTTACTTCTTATCTCTTTTAAAAAGCTTATTTCTCTTTTTAGTATCCCTTTAGTGCTTTAGATTTATTTTCTTTAGTTTTAGTAGATTTATTAAGGTTTAAGAAATAAGTTATAGTAGTTTTAAGTCTTTAAGGGTAGGCTTATTCTCTAGCTAAATAATTTTTTAAGTTATTAGGTTTAATAGTAATCTATTCTTTTCTATTTATTTTAGTTCTAAAATAAGGTCTTATAACCTAATATTTAATTCTATTATAGAATATTAAATTTCTTATTAATAGTTAATAGTAAGATTTAGCTTCTATACTTTTATAATTATATATTCTAGCTTTCTATTAAATCCTATAATTAGTATAGAATCTTTAAGTTCTTCTAATAGTATATTTAATTATTAGTCTAGTAATATTACTATTTATAGGCTTATAAATATATATTCTCCCGCTTTAGTGTTAATAAGTATAGTAATTTTTAATTTATATTTATTAAAATCTATTATAGCCTTTATTAGAAATTAGGGTTCTCCTAATATTTTTATAAGATTAATTAATACTATATTTATTTTCTACTTTTTATAACTTTTACCTAGAATAGAGTCTCTTTTCCCTAAGCTTTCTTATTTTCTAAATGCTATTTTTTTTCTATTTCTTTCTTTTTTTTTATAGCATTAATTATTATATTTTTCTAGGGGTAGTTATATATAAAGTATCCTTTTTATTTATATTTAAAGCACTAACCCTTTTTATAGGCTTTCTATAGTTCTAGTATTAATAGCTATAAAGCTTATTAACTTTTAGTGTTTACTTAGGGTATTTTAAATTTCTATTTAATTTTTAGTGTGTTTTTTTAGGTTTTTTAGTCTTTATTAGTAGCTAAGAAGAATCTTTTATAAGTAATATTATTATATTCTATAGTAATCTTAACTAAATTAGTAAGAGTCTTTTTCTTATTTATAAAAGCTATTACTAAGCTTATATACTACTAGTTTAGTAGTTTTTAAAAGAACTTTTCCTTAAAAGAGCTCTCTTTAATTTCTCTAATGTATATATATTTATAGAAGGAAGTCTTAAATTTATAAAATCCCTTTATATTTATCTTTAGAAATTAGAACTTTTAATAAGCTTTTATACATTAGTTTAGATTAAAAAAGATAGAATCTAAATAGTTAATTACTTTCTAGATAGTATTAATAGTTTAAAACCTATTTAGACTATAAGTAGCGTTTAGGTGTTATTAAGCTTTGCCCTTAGTTTAAGACTATATATATACTATTTTTACCGCTTTATTTATATACTAATTATTATTATATTATATTTTATTAGTGATTTCTCCTTTTTAAGACTTATATATAGGCTCCTTTTTATTATTAAAAGGTTTTAGGTTTAGAATCTTTACTAATTATTTCTAGGCTAGTGCTAGTATAGTCTTAATAGTCTAGGTAATTCTCTTTTTCTATGCCTTTTAATATAACTTAAGAAGCTCTCCTAAGACTTCTTAGTATTTATTTTCTAAAGTAATAATCCTCTTATCTTATTATTTAATAATATTCTAATAAATACTACACTAAATATATATTTCTTTAGAGTTCCTTTTAAAGTTTACTAGCTAATTCTTTTCTAATGCTTTCTTAACCTTAGCTAATTTTACTATAGTTTTATAATAAATTTTATTTACTTAGCTTATAGCTTTATTATAGTATATAACTATTAGTTTTAAGTGCTTATTTTAAATATAAACTATATTAATAAATTCCCTTACTATTCTAGTAAGTATTTCTTACTAATTATATATTTTTTTTATAAAAGTAAATAATATATCTTAATTAATCTAATTAAAATCCTTTATTTTCTTAATTTTTATTTTATTTACTCTAGTAGTATTTATTTATAGTATAAGGATTTATTTATTATATTTCTTACATTATTAAGCAATTTTTTCTTTATATTTTTTTATATTACTTTACTAAATAGTTACCTATAGGGCTTCTTTTTAATTAGCTATAAAATATTTATTCTAAGGGATATTTCTAAGTTTAAAAATTACTCTTTTAATAGTAAAAGCTAGTGTTTATTTTCTTTTTTCTTTAGTTATATTTAAAGTAATAGGTTTTATTTAATAGGTAACCTCTATAAGTATTAAATAAAATCTTTTATAATTTATTTCTTTAAAATTAATAAAATAGTTTATTATCTTAAGTTCTAGTTTTAGTAAAATAAAAAGGGTAGAATATTATAAAGTTATTCCTAACTAAAAAAGATATATATAAGAGGTTTTCTTATTATATTATAGTACTAAAAAGCAGAATAGGTTAAAACTCTATAACTATTTAGTAAAAATAAAAAATAAGAAAAACTAAAGAGAAGAAAAGGAAAATAATCTTTTATAGTATTATACGCTCTTTAGTAATTCCCCCTTCCCTTCTATTATATTCTTTTAGGTTCCCTTTCTTTATTTATACCCTCTTATGCTTATTAGTAAATCTAAACTCATCTGCGTTTACAGTGTTATCATTACAGGCCGTAACAAAATATACTAGTATAGGGTAAATGCCTACCCTAGAGTAAGAAAATATATAGGTATAGGGTAGGCGCCTACCCTAGAGTAAGAAAATATATAGATATAGGGTAGGCACTTACCCTAGAGTAAAAAAACATACTAGTATAGGGTAAATGCCTACCCTAGAGTGAAAAAATATACTAGTATAGGGTAGATGCCTACCCTAAAGTAAGAAAATTGTTATAGGTTGTAATGATAACACTAAAAATGCGGATAAGTTTAGATTTACTAATAAGCGTAGAAGGATATAAATAGGTATAAATAAAGAAAGAAAACCTAAAAGAATATAATAAAAGGGAAAGGAGAACTATTAATATATATAGAATATAGTAAAGAATTATTTTCCTTTTCTTCTCTCTAGTTTTTCTTATTTTTTTATCTTTATTAAATAGTTATAAAGTTTTAACTTATTTTTACTTTTTAGTACTATAATAAAATAAGAAAAACTCTTATATATATCTTTTTTAGTTAGAAATAACTTTATAATATCCTACTCTTTTTATTTTACTAAAACTAAAACTTAAGATAATAAACTATTTTATTAATTTTAAGAAAATAAATTATAGAAAATCTTACTTAATACTTATAGAGATTACTTATTAAATAAAACCTATTGCTTTAAATATAACTAAAGAAAAAAGAAGATAAATACTAGCTTTTATAGTTAAAAAAGTAATTTTTAAACTTAGAGATATCCCTTAAAATAAATATTTTATAATTATATAAAAAGAAGCCCTATAGGTAAATACTTAGTAAAGTAATATAAAAAAATATAAAAAAAGAAATTGCTTAATAATATAAAGAATATAATAAATAAATCCTTATATTATAAATAAACACTACTAAGGTATATAAAATAAAAATTAAAAAAAAAGAGAATTTTAATTAAATTAATTAAAATATATTATTTACCCTTATATAGAAAGCATATAATTAGTAAAAAATACTTATTAAAATAATAAGGGAATTTATTAATATAGTTTATATTTAAAATAACTACTTAGAACTAGTAGTTATATACTATAATAAGGCTATAAGCTAGGTAAATAAAATTTATTAAGGAACTATAGTAAAATTAGCTAAAGTTAAAGAAATATTAAAAAGAAACTAGCTACTAAATTTTAAAAGAAACTTAGAAGAAATATATATTTAATATAGTATTTATTAGAATATAATTAAATAATAAAATAAGAGAATTACTACACTAGAGGATAAAAACTAGAAGGTCTCTTCTAAATTACTTAAATTACACTAAAAGGTATATAAAAAGCAAACTCTTTAAATAGTTAAGGTTATACCTATACTAGTTATAAAACAATTAGTAAAGATTCTAAACTTAAAGCCTTTTAATAATAAAAAAGAGCTTACTTATAAGTTTTAAAAAGAAGAAATTATAGATAAAATAAAATATAATAATAACTAGTATATAAATAAAGCTATAAAGGTAGTATATATATAGTCTTAGACTAAGGGAAAGGCTAGATAATATTTAGATACTATATAAGGTCTTAATAGCTTCTAAACTATTATTTTTTATTATTATTATTATTAATACGCTAGCTAGACCTTAAGGGTCTAGTATCTAGTACCTTATCTTCTAGTAACTATATAGGAAAAACCCTAGTGTAGGGGGGAAAACCTATATATAACTGTAGAAGCCGCGTCAGGGGCGCGGTAGCCCCCTGCTAGTTCTAAGCATAGAGTAGGATATACTCCGTAAGCTAAACTAAGGGCTTATATTGCTAGGAAATATATAGCATATAGAAGGAGTTATTAGGAAGGCATAGTATAGGGTTAGGAATAAGTTAGGGTGACTATGGGACCTACCTATGTAAGAGCGTAAGTTGCGTGTGTGTTATTTTCCTAGTGCTAGGTTAGGACTAATAATATATTATATAGAGGACTGCCGCTAGTCTAAAAAGATTCCTCTAGATTCCGCACACTAGGAAAAGCAGGGCGCTAACGTTATTAGCGCTAGAGGGGGGGGGGGGGGGTCCCTAAGACTATAAGTAGGACCTCCCCCCCTAAGTATAGCTCTCTTTCTTTCTTCTTCCTTTATTATTATTAATTCCTTTATAAGTGCCCCCTCCCTTTCTATTCTTAGTACTATAGCAGTCCTAACCTAACCCTAGTATAGCGTAGAAAAATACCATGTAATTCTACTATTCTTAACTAAGGTATAAGTACCCCCCCCCTACTAAGTTAGTACCGTATTTAACCTGCAGTCAGCCCGGCCTAGCCCAGCCTATAAGTAGCCCTGCTCGCCCTACTCCTCTTAGGGGGCTAACATTGCAAAACAATATTATAATACCTAAGGTAAGTGACTCTCCTAGTACTAACGCTAAACTAACCCTAACCTGCGTAGGCACTAGCGCAATATGCTTTAAGTACGCTATCTAGCAAAAAACCTACATTCTAGTAAGTGAATGCCCCTAAGGCGGTAGTGGCGTAGTAGCTAACCGGTCCCGCAGCTAGACCGAAATATTACGCTATACCGCAATGCGGTGCACTGTGTCCTGAATTTCCAGGACTTGCACGCCTCCGGTGAGGAGGTCGACGTAAGTACGACCCAGTCCCACGCCGGGACCGACCCGGTGCTAACTGACACAGCTGGTCGAATACGAGGCCGCCTAGAAGGAGGCCAAGCGTCTGATCGGCCAGGCGTTCTAAACTATTAATACTATTTAGAAAGTAATTAACTATTTAGATTCTATTTTCTTTAACCTAAATTAATATATAAAAGCTTAATAAAAGTTCTAGTTTTTAAAAATAAATATAAAGAGATTTTATAAATTTAAGACTTCTTTCTATAAATATATATATATTAAAGAAATTAAAGAGAGCTCTTTAAAGAAAGAATTCTTTTAAAAACTACTAAACTAATAGTATATAAGCTTAGTAATAGCTTTTATAAATAAGAAAAAGACTCTTACTAATTTTATTAAGATTACTATAAAATATAATAATATTACTTATAAAAGATTCTTTTTAGCTACTAATAAAGACTAAAAAACTTAAAAGAATACACTAAAAATTAAATAGAAATTTAAAATACTCTAAGTAAACACTAAAAGTTAATAAGCTTTATAGCTATTAATATTAAAACTATAGAAGGCTTATAAGGAAGGTTAGTGCTTTAAGTATAAATAAAAAGAATACTTTATATATAACTATTCTTAAAAGAATATAATAATTAATGCTATAAAAGAAAAAAAGAAAATAAAAGAAAAATAGTATTTAAAAAATAAGAAGGCCTAAGAAAAAAAGACTTTATTTTAGGTAAAAGTTATAAAAAGTAAAAGATAAATATAGTATTAATTAATCTTATAAAAATATTAAAAAAACCCTAATTTTTAATAAAAGCTATAATAGATTTTAATAAATATAAATTAAAAATTACTATACTTATTAACACTAAAGCAGGAGGATATATATTTATAAGCCTATAAGTAGTAATATTACTAAACTAATAATTAAATACACTATTAGAAGAACTTAAAGATTCTATATTAATTATAGAATTTAATAAAAAGCTAAAATATATAGTTATTAAAGTATAAAAGCTAAATCTTACTATTAACTATTAATAAGAGACTTAATATTCTATAATAGAATTAAATATTAGGTTATAAGACCTTATTTTAGGACTAAAATAAATAGAAAAAAATAGATTACTACTAAACCTAATAACTTAAAAAATTATCTAGCCTAAGGATAAGCCTATTCTTAGAGACTTAAAACTACTATAACTTATTTCTTAAACTTTAAAAGACTTACTAAAACTAAGGAAAATAAACCTAGAACACTAAAGAGATATAAAAAAGAGAAATAAGCTTTTTAAAAAAGATAAGAAGTATAGAGTAAATAGAAAATAAAGAAAACTAGTTATTTAAATTTTAAAAAGACTAAATAAAATGCTAAAAGTTAAGAAAATATTAGTAATACTACTAGTAGTTATTAGTACTATAGGGTTTATATATAATATATATAGAAAACATAATTAAATAGAAGTATTTTCCTTAATAAAACTAGAAGCTTATATTTAATCTAAAAAAAAAAATAAAAGAAGGTAAGCTATTACTAGGACTTAAAGAAGATAACTAAGACCTAGTAAAATAAATCTAAGAAAAGCTCCCTAAGAAATACTATAATTTAGTAAAGGTATTTAGTAAAAAAGCTACTAAGAAACTACTACTATATAGGGAGGGAGTTAACTATTAAATTAAAATTAAGGAAGGATATTTACTTAAAGAACTACTATTTACACTATTATATAGGCACTCTTTAAAGGAATTAAAAGCTATTTAAAACTATTTAATAAAAAACCTTAGAAGGGATTTTATTATACTAAGTAAGGGTAGATATACTATACTAATACTTTTTATAAAAAAGCTAGATAAATCTCTTTAATTTTATATAAACTTCTAAAAGTTAAATATAATTTTAGAAAAAAAGCAATATTTATTACTATTAATTTTTAAGACTTTTATAATACTTTAATAAGTAAAAATCTATATAAAGCTAGATATTTAAAACGCTTTTAATAAGATTTAAATACACCTAAATTTAAAATAAATAATAATATTCTAAATATAATATAGCTTCTTTTACTATAAAGTGTTACCCTTTAAACTTATAGAAGGTTTAGTAATATACTAGAAATTTATAAATAAAATATTAAGAGACCTATTAAATATAACTTATATAGTATATATAAATAATATTCTAATCTTTTTAAAAAATATAGAAAAGTATATTTTATATATTTAAAAAGTGCTTTAAAGACTATAGAGTATAAGACTTTAGGTAAATATTTAAAAATATAAGTTTAATATAATAAAGACTTAATTCTTAGAATTTATAGTATTTATAAAAGGAATACTTACTAACCTAAAGAAAATTTAAATAGTAAAAAAGTAGAAAAAACCTTAAAAAGTTAAAAAAGTATAGTTATTCCTAGGATTCTATAGGTTTTATTAAAAATTTATTAAAGGATATAGTTAAATTACTTAACTACTAAATAACCTAACTTATAAAAATACAAAATAGAAATAAATAAAGGTATATAAAGAAGCCTTTTAAAAAATAAAAAAGAAAATAATATTAGTACCTATTTTATAGCATTATAACCTAGAGAGAGAAATATAGGTAGAAACAGACTTATTAAATAGAGTAGTCTTAGGGATTCTCTTATAAATAATAATAATAAGTAGCACCTAATTATATATTTTTTAAAAATAATATTACTAGTAAAAGGGAATTATAGAATTCTAAATAAAGAACTTTTAGTAATAGTCTAATTATTTAAGGAATAGAGACTAGAGTTAACTAGACTTTAAAATAAAAAACTAATATAAGTAATAATAAATTACTATAAATTAAAATTCTTTACTATAAAAAAGTAACTTATAGTATAATAAGCCTAATAAAGTAAATTTCTCTCTAAATTTTACTTTAAAATACACTTTTAACCTAAAAAATAGAATATAATAGCTAATATACTCTTATAAAAAATAAAGGAGCTTAGTATATAAAAAGAAAAATAAAAAGCATAAAGAAAATAAATTTTACTAAGCCTAAAGAAATTTAAAATATTACTATAAGTATATAATATATAAGTAAAAAAGACTATAGAAGTTTAGAGTATGCTATTAATTTAAAAGATTCTATATAAAAATAAGGAAAAAATAAAATCTTTATAAGTATATTAAGAAAAAGTAAATAATAGAAACTTTTAGAAAAATAATAGGAATTTGCTTTATAAAAAATAACTAGTAGTACCTAATAAAGAGTTTCTATAAATAAAATTAATTATAAAAGTTAATAAGTAGAAAATATTAGCTTACCCTAGGAGAAATAAAACTCTTTAATTACTAAAAGACTAATATTAGTAGCTATAAATATAAGGAAATATATCCTAGTATATTATAAATTATTATACCTACTACTAAGCATAAGTACTTTAAAATAAAACACTAAGGAAATTATAACCTTTATAAATACCTAACTAACTATAATAACACTTTATAATAGATTTTATAATACTATTAAAAGATAAATATAGTTATAATAGTGTTTTTATAGTAATAAACTATTTATTAAAAAGGTTATACTTAATACTATACTATAAAATAACTATAGTAAAATAAATAGCTTAATTATTCTTTAAATATATATAGTAATATATAGAAACACTAGAAACCCTTATATTAAATTAAGAAATATAGTTTATTTTAGAGTTTTAATAAGAGCTTTATTAAATAATAGAAATAAAAGTATAGTTATTAATAGTAAAATACCTAAAGACTAATAAATAAACTAAAATTATAAATTAATACTTAATATAATAACTTTACCTATTAGTAAATTATACTTAAAATAATTAATTAGAATTACTTTTATTTATAAATATAGCATAAGCTTCTTTACTATAAGAATTAATAGAACTATTACTATTCTAGATTAAAATAGGCTTTAAGCTATAAATAAGCTTTAATTAGGAGGTATATATAAGAATATTTAACTCTTTATTAATAAAAATAATATATAAAAAAGTATAATAAGTAGTAAAGTAAATTTAAATAGTAATAAAGATAGTATAAGGTAATATATAGTAAGTATAGACTTAATAAGCTAAAAATATAAATTAAAAATATTAAGAAATTAACTTTAATATAGAAGACTTTATTTATATTAATAAAAGAGAATAAGTATTTAATTAACTAAGTAAAAAATTAAATAATCTATATATAGAACTATATTAAATTCTATTATAATAAGGGAATACTTTTAAATTAAATTTACTAGCTATTATTAAAGTTTACTATTAATTCTATACCTTAAAACTATAGAAAGCTATAATAAACCCCCTTTTAAAATAAAAAAATAAATAGTTAATATAGAAACTAGTAAATAGAGATTTATATTATAAATTAAAAGGCATTATTATATTATATATTTAGTATAGTAAACTTTAATATAAAGTTATATAGTAAGGAATAGGTAAAGATATATACTAGTATAATACTAGTTAACTCTAATAGTAGCTAATAAAGCTTAAATTATTTTATAATATAAACCTAAATATTACTAGCTTACTATATAATTTTATAAAATAGTTATATTATTATACCTTATAAGAGAGCTTACTACCTAAGGCTATAAGTAATAATATATTTATATAATTAGTATTTATATAATAAATAAAGCTAATAAAAGAAGATATTCTATAGTAAGCTAAATTATTATATTATAAGGCTATAACTATTAAGAGGGAAGGAGGGGGTAATGTTATAGGTTGTAATAATAACACTAAAAATGCAGATAAGTTTAGATTTACTAATAAGTATAAAAGAATATAAATAGGTATAAATAAAGAAAGGAAACCTAGAAAAATATAATAGAAAGAAAGGGAGAACTACTAATATATATAGAATATAGTAAAGAATTATTTTCCTTTTTTTCTCTTTAGTTTTTCTTATTTTTTTATTTTTACTAAATAGTTATAGAGTTTTAACTTATTTTTACTTTCTAGTGCTATAATAAATAGATAGGTATAGGGTAGGCACCTACCCTAGAGTGGGAAAATATATAGGTATAGGGTAGGCACCTACCCTAGAGTAGGAAAATATATTAGTATAGGGTAGGCGCCTACCCTAGAGTGAGAAAATGTATAAATATAGGGTAGGCGCCTACCCTAGAGTAAGAAAATATGCTAGTATAGAGTAAGCACTTACCCTAGAGCGCTCTATGTATAGTGTGGATTCTATTCCTATATACTGCCTAGAACCTAGTAACCCTTAGTAAAAAAAAAAAAAATCTCTTTTTATTTTAATATATAAAGAGTAGTATACCTATTAATAACTTTTTTTATTTTACTTACCCTAGCTACTATAGCAGACTCCCTCTCCCCTTAGGGGATAGCTTAATACCCCCTTTTAGTAACTTACTAAGCTTATTAATACACTTTAGTTATTAGTAAGGACTTATAGGCTACTTTTTATTTTCTATAAAATTTATTTATATAGAAAAATAAAAAAATAAACTTATAGCTATATAAACAATATATTAATATACTTATCTTCTATAAACTCTACTATTTATAGCAGTTATAGCTACTAAGGTTACTATATCCTACGCTCTAGGGTAGGTGCTTAACCTATACTACTACCTACTAACTCCCTTAAGTTAGACTGCCCACCTTATACTATATTTTATGCTTTAGGGTAGGTGCCTAACCTATACTACTGCCTGTTAACTCCCTTAAGTTAAATTACCTACTCTATACTATATCCTATACTCTAGGGTAGGTGCCTAACCTATACTACTACTTACTAACTCCCCTAAGTTAGACTGCCTACCTTACACTACATTCTATACTTTAGGGTAGGTACTTAACCTATACTACTGCCTACTAACTCCCCTAAGTTAGACTGCCTACCCTATACTATATTCTATACTTTAGAGTAGGTGCTTAACCTATACTACTGCCTGCTAACTCCCCTAAGTTAGACTATCTACCCTACACTATATTTTATACTCTAGGGTAGGTGCCTAACCTATACTACTACCTACTAACTTCCCTAAGTTAAACTACCTACCCTATACTATATTTTACGCTCTAGGGTAAGTGCTTAACCTATACTACTACCTACTAACTCCCTTAAGTTAGACTACCTACCTTATACTATATCTTACTGCTACTTAAATAGTCTCCCTTTACTACCTTTTATTTTATAAAGGCTAGGCATTAGGAAATTAAGGCAAAGAATAGCTTACTTTTAATAGATTATAATAATAAGGCTACTTTATTATTTATAGAACTATTTTATATAGCTAAGTTATTTATAAAGAATTTAACTTTACTTATATTAAAATTATAATATATAAAATACTATAGTGTGCTTTTTATACTATAAAGAAATTACTTACTAAGACGCTAAGCTAGAGCCTATTCTTATCTATCTATATATATAGGCAGTATTACTATATTTTAGTATAAATTTTAACTTAGAGGCATTTATTTATTATTTAATAAATAGTAGCTTTATAGCACTACTTAGTTAAATAGCTATAAAAACTAATTATTTAAATTAGTAATTTCTTTTATACTAAGCTAAATTACTATTATAGTAAGGTTATTAATAGGGTAAAACTAACTTATTTTATAATAGTCTAAACCTAGCTTATATTCCCTATTAGTAAGTAAATAATTTAATGCTTACTAAATTCTACTTTAGTATAATAAAAAGAGCTAATATTAAAGGATTAAAAAGCAACGTTACTATAAATACTTAGCTACTATAAGCTAGTTCTATTATACTATACTAGGCGCTATCTCTAGCGCCTTATATATACTACTTCTTAGTAAGCATTACTAATAAGTAGTATTACCCTCTTAGGTAAGTATAGCCTATACTTTAAGCTAATAATTAATAAAGTAAAGTAAGTTTAGTAGAAACTATTAGTATAACCTATACCTTAATAAGTATTAAACTAGCTAGCACCCCTAGTAAATTATACTAGGGTAGCTAGCTTAGCTATAAATTATCTTTATTACTTAGATTTTTACTATACCCTTATTAAGGAACTAAGGGGGCATTACCCCTTTAGGTAATATTAAGCGCTTAGCAAAAGTTCTCTATATTTAGGTATATTACCTAAATCCTCCCTAAGTATAGTAAAGGGAAGGGTAAACTAGACTATAGCTAATAAGGCTAAGCCTAGGATAAGTATATAGATATATAGTTTATCTCTATAGTAATTTTTTTAGCACCTCTAGCCTTAAATATTAAGGGACTAAAGGATTAATAGGCTATACTTTTATAGTTTATATTTACACTAAAAATTAAAATTAAGGGGACTTTTACCCTTTTATTTTATTAAAGATTTTTATTCTTTATAAGCCCCCCTTAAAATACCTATATTATAGTTTAATAGATATACTACTCTAGCTAAACTCCTTACTTAATAATATTTTTAACTTAAGTTAGCTTATAAAGAACCTTAAAACTAAAAGTTAAATAAAAATCTAGCTTTACTTTATTAAATAAATAAAAAAATAATAAAAGTAATAGTATTTTACTAGTGCTAAAGCTCCTATTTATTTTACACTTTTTATATCTTTTTATAATATTAAACTAAAGTTAAACTTAATAAGGTCTTTTTTCCCTATTAATTTTACTAAGCTTATTCCTTTAGCTATAGTTTTACTAAATAGTAAATAAAAATAGTAGAAATCTTATTAATCTATTTATATATATTACTAATTAGATAATAAAGTATTTAGCTACCTTAAGAGAGTTATAGTTACTCCTACTATTTACCTATACTTAGTTAAATTACTTTACTTTAATATTTAAAGCACTAAGTAGAAATTACATTATATTAATATTACTTTCTAGCTATTATAATACTATATTTTAATTAGATAGTTAGATTCCCCTTATTTATACTAGTTTTAAGTTAGTTATTTAGTGTGCACTAAATAGCTAAAGCCTGCTAAGGGCATTAGCACCTAAATGCTAGCTACTACTAGCTAATTACCTAGCTAGTAGCTACTTACTTCTAGAGTATCCCCCTAAGGCTTAATATACTTAACCCTTAAAGCTAATTCTTATTTTAAAGTTATAAATTTATTTTACTAACTTTTTTTATTTATATTATTCTATTAACTAAAGGCTATTTACCTTAGAGACTTATTATAGTTAGAAGTATAACTTAGTATAAAAATTATTCCCTTTTATAGATTTTTAAGAGATATTAAGAGCATACTAAACCTAGCAAAGGTACTAGGCTTTTCTAGCTATTAAACTTTATTTTTAAATAAACTAATTTTAAAGTAAAAAACTATTAAGAAAAAAAAAGAACTTTACTTAAAGCCCTTACTATTATCTCTATATTTAGTTATATTACTATATAAAACTTATATTTAAGTATTAAAATATTAACTAGCTTCCCTTTTACTAAATAGTATATAAATATACCTTTAAAATAAAACTTCCTTATAGCTTAAAATTAACTAACCTATATTTAACTACTATTTATATAAAACCTTTCCTTACTTTAGTTCTTTAAGTTTTTATTAAAGTATTTACTATTACTACTAAAATTTACACTAAAGGCTATTTAACCTAGGCTTATACCCTAGGCTTTATTATTAACCTCTATATTTACTTACTTCTTAAGGCTTTATTTTTACTTTAAAAGTAAGGTATAAGTAAAATGCTTAAGTATTATTTATTTTTAAAGCTAGTATATTTAGTAAGTAAGTTATTATATAGTTTTTAGTGGATTCTAACTTTTATAGCTATTATCTTACTATTAAGATATACTAATACCTTTTATAGTATTTAATAAGTATTTACTCTAGCACCTTAACTTTATATTTAGTTTATTCTATATTACTAGTTTTACTTACTAAAAATAGCTTACTAGTGCTAATATATTTAAATACCTATATTTAATTAAGTAATAAGGGCTTTTTATATATTTAAAGTTTAAGAATAAATAAAGGCTATATAGCACCCTTAAGTCTTTAATTATTTGCTTTACTTTATAAAACTAAAATTAATATTATTATTTTAAAGGAAACTTTAGTAAAAACTAGCTACTAAAAGGTTTAATTAATTTTTTATCTTTATACTTATATTTAATAATTAATTTATATATTAAAACTATTATAAGCCTTTACTAGAGTTTTCTTTAGCTTTACTTTATATAAATATAGTTTACTTTCTTTTAAATTTAGCTTTATATACTCCTATTTAAATTTATTTAAAAATATTAAAATTAGTTAATAATATACTAAAGCTCTTACTTATATTTACTTTTATTATATATAAAGATTTAATATTTAAATACTTATATATAAAAATAACTCCTTAGTTTATATTTTAAAATAGGTTACTAATAATTATTACATTAGTATTTATATAAATATATAGTCCTTAGCCTACACTAGGGCATTATATAGTAAGCTATAATACTTCTAAAGAAGCTATATTTCTACTATTTTTATTTCTTAGTATAAGCTAATACTAGCTTAAGCTTACTAAAGTATACTAATAAAAATACTAAGTAATTTACTAAGCTTAAGTTTAGTTATAAGCGCTTTTCTTTTAATAATTTTATATACTATTTAACTTTTTTTTTAAAATGCTTTTTATTTTTTAATTACTTTACTTATATACTATTAGTCTTTAGCTAGTATTTAGCTTTAAAAAATATATACCTTTTATTTAAAATAGTATTTCTAAATTACTTAACTTATTAAAAAAGCTTTATAAAGGCTTAGTATTTAACTAAATAAGGCTCTTACTTTTTATAGCGTTTTATTCTAAAGAACTTAAAAGGCACCTTACTAAAAGTATTCTCTATAAATTATAACTTAGGCCCTAAGAAGCTAGATTTTAAATTTAAGTTATTATTACTTTACTTATTATTATTAAGGTAATTTCTATTAGTTTCTTTTTCTTTACTTATTAATATACTTAAGTTTAATAAGTATTTTTACTTAATTTAAGGTTAACTCTTAAGGAGTTAGGCGTTTTATAGTAGTAGCTATGCTATGCTACTATCTATAAGGTAGTATATTATTATGTAGGGGTTACTATTAGAGTATTGGAATACAATACAAAATGTATTGTATTTTTGTATTGTATTTGTATTGTATTTAAATATAATACAAATACAATACAAAAAAAATACAATATATAGCTAATTTTTAAATACAAAATCAGAGTATTGGAATACAATACAAAATGTATTGTATTTTTGTATTGTATTTGTATTGTATTTAAATACAATACAAATACAATACAAAAAAAAATACAATACATAGCTAATTTTTAAATATAAAATACAATACAAATACAATACATTAAAAATAAAATACAATACAAATACAATACATTAAAATTTTAAAATACAAATACAATACAAAAATACATTTGTATTTTTATATTTATAGTATCTTACTAGTTTATAGTAATTTATAGTATTATAGTATATTATATTATGCTATATTATATTATAGACTATAGTATATTATACTATACTATATTATACTATATTATACTATATTATACTATATTATACTATATTATATTATATTATATTTTATTATATAATAAGGATACTAATTATAAAGAAATTAGGAATATAATTTTAATTTTAAAGAAAAGTATTAAAATATTAAAAATATTCTTTAAAGTATTAAAATACTAAAGTAATAAATTTATAACTTTTTTATAGATTTATATATAGTAATTTTCTAAGTTTATTATAAAGATTATTTTAGTAGTTTAATTTTTATTTAATAAGAATTAAACTTTAACACTTTATTTAAATAATAATAATAATAATAATAATAATAATAATAATAATAATAATAATAATAATAATAATAATAATAATAATAATAATAATAATAAT
>SRPT01000388.1:0-28716 GCA_018360205.1 Claviceps digitariae | reverse complement strand
TCTTCTTTTTTTTTTTTTTTTTTTCGTCAACATGCGACGTTTCGGCAAATCTTCCATTCCACATGCAACGTAGACGTAAACGCGGACGCGGACGGCCGCGCCCAAGCGTTCGTTTTCGTGCTTGCATCAACGTCGGATCGAGTCCGTTCTGGTCTGGTGTCTTCAAAGCGTCGGTCCTGGCACGTCAGTGCGCGTTTATGGATAATCGCTAAAGCTTTTTTTTTTTTTTTCTTTTTTTTTGTCTTCTTCTTTTTTTTTTTTCAAACTGCTTCCATTCAATGTTGAATGTTGCATGCGGGTCCACGGGCTTAAGCGTCTTTTCTGCCCGAGGAATTGATCGGTCGATTGACAGACACACACAATCTCTCCCATTTCTCCTTATATTCGCATGTACAATATGTACATCTATCATGATAAAAAGAGGGGAAGGATAAGTAGAAAAAAAAATTAAAAAAAAAAATCTCAACGATGCAGAAATAGTAACCACCGCGTATCATATTCCTCACCTCGTTCCCGAATTCATTGTCCCCTTTGAGCAATCAACATGAATGAACGTGAACCGTATGTGCCACGGCCTGCTGGGTACGTGACTTATGCACAGCACATGGTCCTGCTACTCGATGCACTTGGCATTTGTCAATGACCATTTATCATATCTTTTATACATACATATACGTACATACAAATGATAGCTGCATTACATTCTCACCATTGTATACCTCGCACCATCCCCCCCCCCCTGCTCCCACGTTCCCGCAGGATGCCCCCCCTCTTCCCGCCCGCTTCCCCCAGACCACGAACCCATGCCCTTTTCTCCGTTTTCGTGTGTCTCTCTTGTGTACATATCTACATACATATCTACATACATATGTATGTATGTACGTATGCATGTCTCTCTTTTGTCTCTCCTTCGTCATTGTCTCTCCTCCGTCTTTGTCTCTTCTTTGTCTTTGTCCTCCCCGCCCTTCTTCCCCAGACCCATCCCCCCAGCCATCACCCGTTCATTTCCCTCCCTGTTCATCATCCATCGCTTCACTAATTTAGACCCTCTGAACTTGCATCCGAACAGAACAGAACAAGCATTAAGCGCGGGGAAGACCAGGCACCCGTCGTGAACAGGAGCGGTAGGGTCATGCACAGACTAAATCTTTTTTTTTTGGTGGTCGTGTTGCGCTGTTATTGTCTAGGGTGGGAAGTATGTGTTGAAAGGGGACTTTTTTTAAAAAAAATTAATTCAAAAAAAAAAAAAAAAAAAAGGTCAAGATATGTTGCTTAGAATATTTATTTTTATTTGTGAAAAAAGGGCTTAAATCATTTAACTCTGCTTTTTACTCCCACAAGGGAATGTGCTTGAGCTGAGCTCCGATATTGGAGTGGTTCTGTTGGACGATGCTGCCGATGCGGAGACATGGTTCACGATCCGGGGGAGGGGGGGGGATCTCATGTCAGTTGGAGGGAATGGTTATATGTACCCTTTTCTATTCAATTATTTATTTATTCGTTTGGACTCCTGGTGCAGCTGCCACTTGTGCATGTACCCGAATAGACTTACTTGCACACCCTTGTGGTGGCTGCACCGCCGAGAAAAGGGCGTCGAGCATCGGACTATACGTCATCCCTGGCACATAGCCCGCAGGATAATCTCTTGGATGCTTGAATGTATATGACATTGCTGTTTACTGACCTGTTACAGACACTTTCATCCTGTACTGATTTGAGTTGGCGTCTTCACGGTAGGCATCCCCATTTCCCATTCCTCAGGTGCTGTTACAGGGTAGGCTGGAATTCGTGCTGATTTCATGTCTTCTTTTCCACATCACCTCCGCTGGACCGCTGCCGCCGGTGACTGTCACGAAATCGAACAAAAAGCCAAAAAAGCTAAAAGCCAAAAAAAAAAAAAAAAAAAAAAAAAAAAAAAAAAAAAAAACGACGGGATGGCTTTGTAATTCTTGGCCTCATGACCATCGGGATGAATCCCGCCTCGCACGCCGACTTGTCCTCCATTGGGCAGCAAGTGACACTCACGGGTGTTGGAGCTTGCGTACCACGTTGTTCAACTGCCAGTCTGGTCCCGTGGCCGTTGATGGATGCGTCGTACGCCTTGGTCGACGGAACCATGCAGGTGAAGCCGATCTGGACAACAAACTGCCGCTACGACAGCAATCTGGGCTGATGCCGCCATTGACGCGATTTCAACCTGCCATTCTTTATGCGGAGTCTTTTGAGAGGAAAGTATTACGAGCCACTCATGGACATTGCTAATAAGCTCAAGGTCGACTCTTTGATGGTTAGCAGTGCTGCTTTGAATTGAGAATCGTGGTATACAATATCCCGACCTAGCCGTAACGACTGTACGGTGCCAACACCAAATCATGCGCATGGTGGATGATGCTTCCACATGGCGCATTCTAGCAGCGTTTCAACCATGATAGACAGCGTGTTAATGCCACACTCGCACTAAATTCTCTGATCATGGCATTCATGACCGAGTGCGAGCACGACGTTTGAGAAAAGCAACCAACGAGCAAATACGGGGCTCTACAGCTGGGAACGGGAATATACTGGTCGTTGATTTGAGGAGTGGGCAGCAAGGAAGCGAGACATGAGACAGGTGAGATAGATGGAGGTTTTGGAGGTGAGCGAGTGTTGGTGACGCTGAAGGAGATGGTCGCAGAAGAGCGGCGCAGTGAATAATTTTGGCGGGATTCTTCTGGGGGATCCGGTTCCCTGGTTCTTTTTCTTCCTTCCTTCATTCCTTCCTTCTTCTTCTTCTTCTTCTTCTTCTTCTTGTTCCATGTCCTGTTATTTCCTTTCTCAGCCCCTTTTTTTTATCCGCAGAGGCAGCGGACATGAATGAGACTCTCGATTCTGAGATGGCCTTCTTGGCCTGACTTTTCGGGGCCGTATTTGGATGGCGCTGCGCAAGATGTGATATCTGGCTGTATGGTACTCGAATGGAAGCGACGACTTGCTGGAAGGACAGTTTCGCAGTCTCGTGAAGGTTAGTTAAAAGGCGGACTGGACACGTCGTTTGAAGAGACTAGTATTCGTTGCCGAGAGCACCGCCTCCGGCGGCAGCGTGCCGCAGGCAGCCCCCGGCAGGGCCCCCGGAGGGAAAACATGCAGTCTTGACAGACACGAGCATGTGAGCGCACGATGGTCGGCAGCTCACACGCGGATAATAGGTCGAGTGTTGAATACCATAGGGGCCAGCATGTATGCGCAGAATTTGAACGAAGAAGACGAATGCGCCGCAGAGCATCAAAATGCCGTTTCCGTAGTGGGCCGTTGCGTATAGTCACGTGATCACCACACGTGCGAATGCCTAAGGCGCCAGGCTCCATGTGGGCGGGTATGCTCAATTCTGGCGAAGAATCGGCGTGCCGGTCAACCATCTCTACACCCCATACCTGATCAATATCAGATCCTCAATACCGCCGAAATGCCTGCTGCGTGGAAAGCCGCCGGTCTGACGTACGTCAATTGAAACCTTTCCAGCTCGCTCCCGTGGATGATGCACCCTCCTCCACGGTCGCCATTCCGCCGCACCGCGACTCGCAGCAAATCCTCGCAAAAGTTGGACACGCTAACCCTTGGGATGCAGCTACAACCGATACCTGGCCGTCGCGGCCCGCGCCATTCGCCGCAGCCTCAAGGAGCAGCATAGGGTTGTTGCCGAGCGTCGTGGCGAGATGGACTTGCGCTTCGCAAAGTGGTCGGTACGTTATTGATGTTGAATCGGGGTGAGAGTCTCGCTCTGCAAAGCGCACACAGCTCAGCTGACTGGACGACGGTATAAAGAACGGCAAGCAGGGCGAGGTCAAGGACCTTGGTTCGGCCAACAAAGCCGCCATGACCGAGAGCGCTTCCTCTTGAATTTAAAAGCTGGTGATGCCGAGAAGGAGGGACGATAGCGAATGGGCACGGTGAACATGATGGACGGGGAGGCGGGCGGCAGGTGCCGGGGATGCGAAACAAAAGACAAGAAAAAGAAAAGAGCACGTGGTGCTACTGTATCATAATGGATTGCTAGACTACATCAATTCGACCTGGCGAAGCAACTCGTATATCATGTTTTAACAAGCTGGCACTGCTCGTCACCTGCCATGGGACGTGAATGGATAATGGGCATGAGAGGAGCTGGTGGAGACTGGGGCAGTTGGATGCTGGCGACGCAAACCTAAAAGCTGACGAATTGGATACTGGCTTTTTTTTTTTGTAAAATCAAACTATATGCTGCTGATGCTGCTGCATGCAAGAAGCGAGATTGATTATATTCCCAAGACGCATTGTCGTAAAGACAGATGGCCCAGTGTTGGAATAACGCGCCGTGCCACGCCTGCCGGGTTGGTCAGGTTGTTGCCCCTCGGTGCCCCATCCATCCCACTCTGGGGTCTCGAGAGAGCTGAGCTCCTCATCAAACCTCACACATCGCACGACGGACGGACCGACGACCAACGACACGTCCCAACACCGATCCAAGGGCGTCGCCCCCAGCAACATACCCTTGGCAATGTGCTCTCACACGGGGCTGTGAAGTAGTTTCACATCATGACCGACTACGTGATCGCTGCCGCCGATGGTCCGTCTTTTTTGTTTTTCCTTCTTCCCTCCTATCCCCCCATCATTCTCATCCCCCCAGATATCCATCCTCATCAAATCATGTTCTAACGCGCCCTACAGAAATCTCCCGGCTATCACTAGGACAGGCCCAACCGCCGCCGTCCCCGCCGTCTCCTCCTGTTATAGGCACCGCGGGAATAATAACCCGTGACATCACAGACAAATTCTCCAATGCTGTGCAAGGTATGTCCTCAACAAGACGTCGCTTTATCAAAAAAAAAAAAAATTACAATGTATTCGCAGCCCCAAATAAAGCCATGTTTTCGCTGACCACGTGGGTTTAAGCCCTGGAGCCAGGGGAGGTGGTCAAAGATGACCACTTCACCCTCTTCGACGCAGTCCCCGCTCTCGAGGTCTGTCTTTGCGCGATGACGGGGGGCGGCATGTTTCCCACCACTGAGCTCCCTTTCCACTGACAAAGGCGTAGATTATGGACCGGAAAATGGACAGTGGGTGTGTTCAGCCTGGCGAGGAGGTCGATGTGCTGTACGATGTTTCACGGCCGTTGCAGCCGGAGCAGGTTCTGGGAATTATGGACCAGCTGATTTGTCATGAGGTGAGTGTGTTGGACCATGCGAGGCTGATGATGCGTCTTGGACTTTTCTTCTTCGTCTTCTTCTTCTTCTTCTTCTTTTTTTTTTAAATCGACAAAAAAAAAAAGAAAAGAAAAGTGAGAGAGAAAGGCGAGTGACACACACAGAGAGATATGGAACTAACTCTCCTAGATGTCCTGGCACGTTGGATACCCCCTATCGCAGACAATATTTACCAGTGTTTACGTCGAGGCTCTCCTGATGATTGAGCCAAAGTGCACCAAACAAGCCCACTTTGTGCGTGATCAAGACACAGAGGCTGCCGATAATCAGCCAATGCTCCAAGTCCTGCGAGCATACATCTTGGGAATGCTCAAGGCGTGTGGTTATGTAAATGAACGTATCAAGGCGGAGCACTTTTACGAGGTTGGTTTTTCCCCTCTGTCTTTGTTTTCCTTTTTTTATTTTAACTTTTTAGTCATCTGCAAAGTGACACGGTCCTACCGACACTAACACGCCCTTCTCTTAGGAGGAAGACTTTGTCCCAAACACTTATAACCGCACGTTGCTGACAAACCTTCCCACAAAAGACGTCCAAGATGTGCTCAGTGACGCGGTAGAGCTCGTGCTTTCTCTAAAGGGCTCGTCTGTACCTGATGATACTGCAGATGCACTCGTCGGCCGTCTGGACCTGCGGCGTATCTTTTTGAAAGCCACGGAATCACCCCAGTACATGAAGGAACCGGCCAAAGCCAAGATCCCCTGGGATGAAGCCTTGCAGATTCTTCCACGCATAGCTACGACTCATGCTCTGGGAAAAGCGGTCGATGACGCCTTCAGCATGAAATTGCAGCGAAAACTCGCAAGTACGATGCCTCCGCGACCTATTGTTCAACTCAAGTTCGACGATGCATTTGGCCATCTCACGCGCCTATTCAGAGATGGCTCCGAAGTCATTAGCGTCCTGGACTATACAGACTCGCAGTGTTTGCAGGTACGATATATCATCACCCTCCTTTTCTTTTTCTCTCCCCGCTCGCCTTTAACTCAATCTCTCCACGCATGCATATTGCTTGCTGACATTTTCTGTGCCCATCCAACCAGACATTTGTCCAGATGTTCCAGTCCAAAAAGCCCCAGCCCATGGTGTACATTCGAACCCTCCTCCAAACATTCCTCTTCAACGCCATGGAAATTCTCGGATCCATGTCATTTCGACAACTCATTGACGACGATTTCTCCATCATTACTCTCCCTGCGCATCCGTTCCTTGACCGAGACAACGACGAAATCGAAGCACCCCAGGATGCCCGCGTCGTCATGTCTCAGCAAATGGAACTCTTCCGCCAACGAGCCGCCCAGCCTTTCCTCGACATTTTCCGCACAGCCTGTCAAAACCGCTGCCGCGTGCGTCGGACCCTCTGCCACTTGATCCGCGACTGGGAAACCCTCCAAGTCGACGCCGAAGACATTGATCACTTGCTACAGATTGCGACCAAGGAGCAGCCGATGATGCATCCATCGTCCCCAGGAAGCGACCCCATTGAAACGTACTCCCTCCCACTGTCATCGTGGACGTATCTCTACAAACTGCGCCAGATGGAAGCCATTGTCCAGCTCGGATTCGAACTCCAAATCTACCAGGTCGACGAAATGGCAGGCATGTACTGGTATCTCAACTATTTGGCCAAGTTACGGCTCCAGCACGTGGAGCGCATCGAGACCTTTATCGCCCGACAGGCCACACACAACCCTCGTCCTCGTCCTCGTCCTCACCCTCAACCTCCCTCTCACTCTGACAACCATGCTCGAATGCGCTCCAGCACCGCCGAGCAGCAGTTGCAGCGCTCTCTGGCCTACACGCGGCTTTCTCTGCTCGACGCAGCAGCCACGTGGGAATTATCCGACGCGCTCTGCTGCCTATATGTCGTGCTCCAACGGCACAACCTCATCCAGGCGCCCCCGAGACCGTACAGCAACGACCAACTACGCTACGATTTGCGCATGAAACCCTTCTCCCTCATAGGATTACCCCCCCTCCCGACCTTTGAGGACTTTACGCACGGAACGAAACAACCCGACTCAAGTACCGCCGAGCTTCTCCAATATGCCGACCGAGCCGTCGCAAGCGCAAAGCGGGGTTTCGAAGCGCTAAGCAAGCTCTCCGCAGAGGACTCCTTCTCCGTCGGCTCCCACGAGCGGTGGATCGGCAGCGCCAAAAACGCACTCAAGTCGTGCATCGCGACCGGCGTGGCAGTGTCGACTCTGCAAAATACGTTGCGCAAGACGCAAAAAGATGAAGACGAAGATGAAGCCGCCGCCGCAGACGCTGCGCTGGGGTCCCTGGCCGCTGAGATTCCCACGCCAGAGAAGGCGTACCACGAGTGGTGGATCGTCCCTCGTATAGTACCCGTTTCGAAGACCACGAAAAAGTAGGAATGGAAGAACCACGAAGGAGTAGGAATGCAGGATTTTTGATTCACAGACTCTCGGCAAGCGTGTAAGTTTAAGGGGCGGGATGCACACAGCATTCAATAAAAGGTTGTTGAGTGAGAGGAAATTTTCATGATGAGCAGCTTATGTAGAGCTCTGTTGTACACGGTCCGTATTCCTTTTTGTAGAGGTTTCGCATCTATGAGGAGAAGAGACGGAAACAAAACGGAGATGAGAAATGAAGACAAAAAAAGCCAAAAAAAAAAAGAGACAAGTAAAAAACCACGGCATTATCCATCTCGTGCCTGATGTGTCCATCCCATGCCGTCCCATCCACCCTATACGTTTCATTCATACAGAACCTTGCCTTTGTGGGAGAATATGCTTTACGCATCCCCTGTTTAATGTACTCCTACATATCTCGCATATAAACCCCGCCACTTGAGACTAGTGCGCAATGTAGTGTCGCGACCCGGTAGAGGTTCAGCGGTAGCGGTACCGGTAGCAGCAGCGGGCGCCTAGGCAGCCTTGCGGGCCATGCGAAGGCGGACGGTCTGCTCGTATAGAACGTCCTTGAAGGCGAACAAGAGGGCGGCTGTCAGGACGCTTTGGGAGACTTTGGGGCCGATGCCTATGATAATAATTAGTTTATCTTTTTTTTGTTTTTTTCTTTTTTTTTTAACAAAAAAGTAAAAAAAAAAAAAAAAAAAAGAAGAGGAACCCAAGGGGGAAAAGCCTTGCTGTCCTTTTTTTTTTCTTAGAGAAAAATAGAATAAAGACCAACATACCCTTGTAAAGACCTGCGTAACCCTCCTCGCGAATCAATCTGCTGAGAGTGGCGCTCATGCCCTCCTTTTTGTTGCCGTGGCTGCCAGCAACGTGCATTTGGCTCTTGACGGTAATGTAAGGATACGTGACCGACGTGGCAAAGAGCTTGCCCAGCGCGCCGAGGAAAAAGGCCACGGTTGGGGTGACTTTTCTCCTCTTCTCCACGGCATTCTTCATCTGCTCAAAGAGCGTGTACTGAAGAATCGGGTTGATGACCAGGACCAGCGCCGGCAGGACGCCCGAGAAGAGGGCCTGGGGCCCCTCCTTCTTGAGGAGCGACATGAGAGTGCCCATGGTGGTGGGCCTGGCGGCGGGCTTGCCGGCCTCGAGATCGGCCTCGGAGTGCTTCTGGCGGGTGGTGACGCGGGTGTTGACGACCCAGATGGGGTTCGTGATGATGACGGTGGCGGATCCGGCAATGGCGCCGGCAATCATGGACTCGACCGTCGTGAGCTTCTTGTTGGCGCGACCAGCTGCCGCGGCGGCCTTTTCGAAAAAGGCCCGAGTCCACTCGTACCAGTAGTAGTAGACAAAGTTGGTGACGCTGATGCCGAAGAGCGCCGAGTTGATGCCCGAGTACAGGCCGGCGATGCCTTCACGGGCGACGATTCTCTGGACGGCGTCGATGAACTTGGTCTCGGCCTTTTTGGATTCGACCTGGGCGCGGGTGGATAGCGTGATGAGAGGATATCTGTGGTTGGCATGTGAGCAGGGTGCGGGCAGGTTTTTTATCTTTCTTTCTTTCTTTCTTCTTTCTTCATCTCCATCTTCTTCTAAATGATGTTTAATTTCATATTTAACAATCAAGGAGATGCGTGAAATGAGTTTTGGGGGTTTTCCGTACGTCAACACCATGGACAAAATACCACCGCCTGCACCGGCAAGGGCGTGGGCAACATTGTCGTTTTGCGGGATGGGAGTCTTGGCCGCCATTGTGGATGCCCGGGAGGATATTTGCGATGGGATGCGATGCGATGGGATGCGATGAGAAGGCGCAGCGAGAAAGGACGACAGATTGGATTTATGGCAAGGATATCATTTACGGTGAATGCAGAATTGCCAGAACTCAACAGCGAGGGTTCAAGTCGAGGCAGGCCTGGGAAGAAAGAAGAACGGGTTGTCAATGGTCACTTGTAGGCTGGCGACGAACCCGTGTAAGGCTGTGGGCCGAGGTTGACGGATGGACGATTCACGAATGAAATGATGGCGCGTTGATGTCGATGCCGAAGGGCGGGATTGCGTCTCCGCAGAGCAGGAGCAGGTAGCCAAGAGTCCGTCCCACTTGCTCTTTCCGGCCAGCTCTCTATGCGGAGAAGCAGCAGAAGGTGTCAGGTACCTGGACTCGTGCCACGCTCCGAATGCCTGTCCGATGCTTTGACACTTGTCCGAAATAAAGTCATCCGCCTCGGTGCAATTCTGTCGCTCGACACAGACTCCCTCGAGCTCAGCTTGCCTGTGACAGCGATGACAGCGACAGCCGACAGCCGCCAACAACTTGTCCTTCGCATGTGACCGAGCACAGTTGTGGAGAGGGAGAGGGAGAGGGAGAGGGAGCGGAGGGGTGCGCTAGGCCGGATCACGGAAGAACCATAAATGCGCCATCGTGATGGGGCCAGCGGGACAGACCCCGACTTACGCTAGTCCTGACAGGGACCTAAAGTAAACAAGATTGGCAAGACCATCTCCTCCATTCACGCCGCGCGCCGAGAGAGACCCCCATGCGCATGCGCAACGGTCATTGGTTGTTGTCATTCTGGCATTCTTGATTCTTACATCTTTCTTCCATTCGCGCATTCTCTCTCGCCTCCTTTGCATTCCGTGCCACAACCCATCGACAGCACCGTCAACAACAGTCCCGATGGAACCCGAGCGCGTCATTTGAGTCAAACAAGAGACGTCAAAACACGCCAAAAAAATAAAAAAAGACACCAAAGACACCAGAATCGCAATCAAAGTGCCCAAAACGCATCCACGCGGCGACTGGCCAATTCCGCCACAGCGGCTGCCGGCTTGACCATGTCGTCGCCAGATCCTCTCAACGATCCGACCATGGCCGACTTGGATTCGCAACCCCCGTCATCGGCGACACGTCGCGTCACTCGGAGCCAGTCGTCCCAGCGTTTCGTTGCTCTCCCTATCGGTAGCTCGCCTCAGAGACAAATGTTCGTCCCCTCTCAGTTGTATGGAGACATCAACCCGGTTGGCAGCAGCGCGCGGCGCAAGTTGTTCCAGTCAACCTATCCGACCTCCCCGGCCTCCTCGACGCCCTCGCGCCGATTGAGACGTCAAACGACCACGACAACTGTCCCTCTGCGCGAGTCAATAGAGTACGGAGCAGGTGACGGGACAACCCCCAAGCCGCGCGGTCGTCCACGAAAGTCCAACGGAACTCCCATGCCAGGCGCAGGCACCAAGAGACGCGCAGCCACGCCCGTCAAGCGGACCCCTCGCCGTGCGAGGACGATGACGATGACGAGTCGAGAGCACGAAGAGCCATCATTCGAACCTAGCTTACAAGCGACACCTACACCAAAGCGAAATGTCCGCACGCGAAAGACCCCGGGCGCTACCATGTCAACTCAAGCCAAGTTGGACATGACGCCTCGAGCATCCACAGTGAGAAGAGGAAGGCGGAGACGGCAAGCTCTTGCGCCAGACGAATTGCTCGAGCTCGCAGACGAAGTGGGCGACATCAGCCTTGACACAACACAGCTGCCTCCAGTCACTAGCGATGACGAGGTAGACCTTGTCAGGGCTCCGTCAGAATCACCAGATTATGTTGCCGCGACCGATGCGCCTCAACTATCTCCAGTCCTAGCCCCCGGTCCAGCCGCCGCAGCCCCTTCGTCTCCATCTCCTGCAACCGGTGTTCCAGCAGAGCCGGGTTCAGATATATGGATTGCATCTGTGCCGGCCGAGCCCACGCCGAAGGCTGTACGAGCTGTACCTCGGATTCAGGCTGACATGCCTGAGCGCTCTCCTCGTTTCGGCGCAACTCACATTCTTCCGCAATACGCTGGACAGCAAGAGGATGATGCCTCACAAGCGGGTGGCTACGACGACGATGACGACAACGACAACGAAAACTACAACGATTACGGCTATGGCGATATGGGAGTGGGTGGAAGTGACCGGTCGTCCATAGACGAGCTCCTGCAAGATGATGGGCCTCCTACCACAACGGCAATGGCACCGTCAGCATATGACACCATTGCACAAGGCGAGGACTTTAGCATGATATTCATGGAATCCATACAGTCTCTACATCCAAACTTTGACAGCTCTGTGCATTCAATAGGAGCGCATGATGAGCTGGGAGAGGAGACCAGTCTCATCATCAACAAGACACTAGAGTCTCTCAGGCAAGGCGCTGATGAAGTCGAACCCGGGGATCAAGTTGACGCAGACCATATCAATAATCATGACGCATTCGATGCTGCGCACACTGGGAAATCTGTTGTGGAAGATGAAGGGCGGCAAGAACAGGAAGGGCAACTACCGGACATGCCTGCAGAACAGCTTCCGCCGCTCCAGGGCAGAGATGTCGCATCTGCGCAACATCAATCGTGGTCACACGATTTACGGAAAAGTCCGTATCGGTCTCGCAGTCCACGCAAGAATGCGAATCAGTCACCCCTCAGGCATCGTGTCTTGAAATACAGCGCCATGCAAGCAGGAGAGTCTGCTGCGATTGCGGAGACAGCCCATTCCCCCACCACCGGGTTTCCTCAACGGTCGCAGTCTCATCAACATGCTCAAAATGCAGAGTACTCGGAGGAAGGACAATCAAATCTCTATGAGGATTCCTTCTCTGATATTCCTGATGCTGTGCTGACGGTGGCAACGCCTCGGCGACCTGCGGTGAATACGTCCTACAATGCCAGAGAAGGCGAAGCGGACCACGCTCAGGTAGAGGAGGTCCAAGCCGATAATGGCATGGCCGCTGAAGAGGAGGGACAGTCGCATCATGAGGATGAAGAGTCTGCGGGAGAAGAGGAGAAAGGAGAAGGAGACGAAATGGTACAAGAAGAGCAAGTTGAGTCTGAAAAGATGCATCAAGGGGACGCGGACGCTCGGTATCACGTGCTTGCCCATATTGCTGCCCAACTTCTCCAGGAAGGGCAGAATGGGCAGACCCAGCAGCAAGAGGGCAATTTGGCAGCTATCGAGCGAAATGGACTAGATGTTGAGGACACCGAGGCGATTTCGGATGAGCACCCTACTCGCAACCTGGAGGGGCGTAATGAAATGAACGAAGACGACAACTCGCTCGGAGAAAGAGAAGCAGCTCATCAGGAAGCAGAGCCCGAAACGCACGCAACAGAGCCCCATCATGGAATCCAGCCCGAGCCGGGCCTTTTCGTGGCCCACGATGAGTACGCTTCTCAAGGTGAGTCGGAAGCGCGCCCAGAGTCTGATGAGCACCTGTCGGAGCGCCTCACTGCAGCCGAAGAGAAGAACGAATACGAAGCGCACAGTCGCCAAGGAGACCATGAAGCCAGAGAGGACACACTCGGCGTCCCTTCAGGGTCTCTCCGCCAAGTTTTTGGACAAGATGGACATGATTTCGTTGAGGACTCCCGACAAGAATTGGAGAAGGAAGACGCGGAGATGGCGGAGCCCGTCGAGAATATTGAAGAGGACGTGGCTGAATATAGTGTCCGAGGGGGATACCATGGTGAACATAAGCGTGATGGAGAAGAAGAAATGGAGGATGCTGAGGATGTAGGAGGATATGAGGCAAAATATGGGGTGCAAGAGCGTTATGACATTACACAACAGCAAGAGCGAGAAGAGGAAATGGAGGATGTTGAGGATGTTGGACAAGACGTGGTAGGATACAGGATCCAAGGGCGATACAACATTCATCAAGAGCAAGAGCAAGAAGAGGAAATGGCGGATGTTGAAGAAGATGTGTCAGGATACAGGATCCGAGAGCGATACAACATTCAGCAAGAGCAAGAGCAAGAAGAGGAAATGGCGGATGTTGGAGCAGATACAGCAGGTTACGAGGTCCAGGAGCCATACGCCAATGAGCAAGAGCAAGAGCATGAAGAGGAAATGGCGGACGTCGAGGAAATGGAGAATGCCGGGCCAGATATGGCAGGATCCGAGGTCCAAGAGTCGTACGCCCATCAACCAGAGCAAGTGCAGGAGCAGGAAGAAGAAATGGAGGATGCGGAAGAAGAGGTGGCACAACAAAATATCCAGGGAGAAGACGACGAAGAGCGCAAGAGTGAGCAACACGACGAAGAAATGACGACAAATGCCGAAGAAAATGCCCAAGTCATCGACAAACACACGACAGAACAGATCGTCCCAACTGGAGCATATGAAGAGCAAGCGCAAGTAAACGGCGATGTCTATGACGAAGACGACCCAGTCGACAAAGAAATGGCAGCAGCAATGGAAGCAGCCATTCAAGCAGAGGAGCAGCGTGCTATCGTAGCATCCTCCATTGCCAGCACAGCCGTGGCGTCGGACCAAGCCCGATTGCCCACGCCGGACGACACGCCTCCGCAAGCTGACCTGGAAGCAGCTGACCAGAGTGCCTACAAATTGCATGCTGGCTCGCGGCCATTGTCCAGAATGAGACTGTCACCCAGGTCGCCTGGTCGGTTGAGTTTCGACGCTGGCTTTGCTGTCGAGCATGCTGTGCCTGCAACAACACGGTCTCCATCTAGGGTTGCGTCTTCACCGAGGTATCCTGGCCGGGTGGGAGATGCTGCTCCGGCTGTTGTCGTTCAAAGACCAGAGGAAAGTGAGATTAAGGGAGCAGCAGATGACTATGTGGAGAGTGGAGAGGTGGAGGATGAAGAAATGGAGGATCATTTGGATTCTGGAGACGAGGGCGGAGAAGTGGAAGGATACGACATGGGAGAAATGGAAGAGCACAGCGTGGAGCGAGTGGAAGAGCACAACATGGAGGAAGTGGAAGAACACGACATGGAGGAAGTGGAAGAGCATGACATCGAGGAAGTGAAAGAGCACGGCTTGGAGGACGTGGAAGAGCACAACACGGAGGAAGTGGAAGAGGACAAAGGACAAGACAAGGAAGAGGCAGGCGCTCGTGATGGTCTCGTCGAACAGGAGCCTGCAACCGAGAGAGACTCCGAGTCCGAGTCCAAGCCCGAACCAGAACCGGAACCGGAACCGAAATCGCAACAGGCGGCACCGGTCAAGATGGCTCGACCATCATTCCACGTGACTCCTCTTCATCAAGTCTCCTCACCACTCCAAGAACCCCAGTCGCTCCAACAGGACATCTCTCAGACTAAAACAGCGCGGCCACCCTTGACTGCCATTGTTCGAGCAGGACAAGTCCTCCAAAACATCACGTCGGATCCGCCGTCTCCCGAAGGCCGTGATAAGCAGCTCGGAAGTCCATTTAGACGATCTGTAAGCAAAGATTCGTGGAATGGGTCTCGGGACAGCCAGACGAGTAGTCATCGGTTGAGCCGGAGTCCTCGACTACCACGGATTGCTGCGAGTGCTGCCGCTCCGGCCTCTAGGTGGGATAGCCTGGCCCAGCAAAGAGCTCCTAGCCGTTTGACGGCGACGACGTCTGCGCAAAACGTTCTTGCACAGCCTGTGCGGCAAAGCGTAGAGCCGCCTCCCGACCGGGCAAGAACTCTGTCACATGAGTCCCCCGCGAGTTCAATGCGCGTCACGCCGCCGAGCGAAGGGGCTTTGAGTTGGGTGGCTAGAGAAGGCCCCATCAGTCCAAGTCTGCGAGGCGACAACTCGTTGCGAGAAGCAGCTGGACTGCCGGAGCCAGAGGCCGTTCAGGCACCTCTTTATGCTCAAGAGACTGTACAAGCGCCGCCGCGGAAAGCAAGCCCCAAGCCCCAAGAGGAAGCGAAAGTCGTCGAAGAGATACGGGATGATGAGACAGATATTTGGGAACTAGAGGCCCAACGAGAGACTCCTGCACCGGCGCGGAAACGACAGCGACAACTCCAACAATCCTTTGGCAAACGTGTCCCCGCAAGCAATAAACGTCGCAGCGTGATCCCGAGTCCATGGACCAAGAAGAGCATCCATCGACCTGCCGTGTCGCGAATGATTTCACAATTGGTGCCTGACCTATCTCACGTCTCGGAAGAGCCGAGTGTCCTTCCAGACGACCAGGCTGCTGCTGATGCTGCCCAGTCCAGCGAGACAGACGAATACTCCCTCCTCGCTCAAAGACAACAAGAGGAAGAAGAAGCTAAGAAAGCTGCCCAAGCACCTGCGTCCACCGTCAAGGACAAGAAGCGATTTGACCTATCTTCCTTCTTTTCGTCTCCTGCTGCGGTCCCCGGCATGCTAGCTCAGCAGCTGGCGCCGACAAAGACAAGACAACCTGCGTTACTGCCGCCTAAACCCACGGCGCCAATGTCCATGGCTGCAGACGCGCCTCGTGTGGTTCCTACGAGCTCCATGTTTCCGCAAGTAGTCCCGCAAAAGGAGCTTCGTGATGATGGCGGGAGCGCGAGAAGTGCGTCGTTGTCTTCTCCTCGTTGGAGACAGCCGGCTGGGGCTGCATGGTGGGCGCCATCGCAGCAGCAAGAGAAAGGGGAAGGGGAAGGGGAAGAGACGGAAGTGGAAGAGGGGGAAGAGACGGAAGTGGAAGAGGGTGAAGAGACGGAAGTGGAAGAGGGTGAAGAGACGGAAGTGGAAGAGGAGGAAGAGAAGAGAGAAAATGAGAGAGAAAAGGAAATGGAAGAAGAGCAGCAGCAGCAATCATCACTCGAAGCAGATGAGAGATGCTCGTCTCCAACCACTCCCGAAAAGCTCTCTGTGCCAACCATTGCGCAAAAACAAAACTTTACGCCTCGGCCCCGGCAAACGAGTCACTTGTTCTTCCAGCCGTCCTCCAACCGCTCCACGGCCGTCACTCCTCCGCGTATGCAGCTCTCTCGGGCGGACATTCACCGATGGACGCAGCAGACGTCCGACGCCAGCGAAGCCTCCTCTGACTTTCAACGGCCGCCTTTCCTGCGACCCCTGCGTCCTCTCCCTCCCAAGAACGCTTCTCCCACCAAGTCTGCCCTACGGTCCCCCATGAAACCCCATACTCCTGGCCGAGTCGTCGACTTTACAAGCAGCGTCCTCTCTCCGGCCGAGCAATCCCGCGCGCGGCACGATCACCAGTTCTCCTCACACTCCTTTCACTTCCAGCAACAACAACAAGAACAACCAGATCCCTTCCCCTCGCACGACATGCAAAGGAGCCACAGCTCCATCCACGACATTTCCATGGAAGACGCGCCCCCTCTCCCTCCTCCTCCATCTCGACCAAAGCAAGCACCCCTCCGCCCACTCTCCCAAACGACCTGGTCCCGCAGACATTGGCTCCTCCTCGACCACATCCTGCAGCTGCGCCGCCAGCATCCCTTTTCCATCCCATACGCCCGCCACGCAGATACCTATCTCGGCAAGACGGTTAAAAGCCACGGCCAGAGCATGACCCTCCAGAGATGGCACCTCGACTGTGTCGACGCCTTCAAAGCCAAAGTAGGCGGCTGGGACGAAGCCGTCCTAGCAAAGCGCCTGTTCGCCCTAATCCTAGGAGAACAGAAGCGCCAAAGGAACAAGACCATCATGTTTCATTGACGCGGGCAAATTCCACCCCCCCACGATTGTATAAGAACAACAACTCACAATATACACCAACAGGAATCAGTCCCCCCGCCGTTTTTCTCTTTGAGAAGAAAAAAAATATCGAAAAAGTTTTGCTTGTTTTCAAAAAGGGGGGGCAAGAGTGTATAAATGTTTTTCTTCCTTATTTTTTCTTCTTCTTCTTGCTTTTCTTTTTAGAGTAGCACGTTATTCGTGTTTTCGTTTTCCTCTTGGCTTTTCCCCTTTTTTTTATTTTCTTTTTATTTTCTTTTTTTTTCTGTATACGGTGTTTGGAAAAAGATTGTTTTCATGACATGATACCACTTTGTTTGGATGCTCACTTTTTTTTCCTGGTTTCTTCCCATGTTCGTTTTTTCTTGAAGAGTTGTTACTAGGTTGTTGTCCTTTGGGCGTGCACGTCTACAGTATGATGAAATGATGGAACTTGGTTTTTTATTGGTTGTGGGTTGAGAGGGGAGGGGTGTGGGCTAGGATTAAAATGTCTGATGCGTCAGAGGTAGCGTTTGGGTGAGTTGGAGGTGGATGTAGACGGACTAGGACAGAGGGATGAATGGAACAAATTTGGTGAAAATAAATAAATGAATGACGTTTACCTGTGATCGCACGTTGTTCATGTTTGGCTACTGGCCAATAAACATTAAAAGTTATTAATCACGTTGAAGCGTTGAAATGATCAAGGACGACTCCTTTCGTTTGGCACATCTACATGACGTTTATACAGTACATCCGTTTTCACTTTCTGTCCCTTTGCGCTCCCCTGCACCTCATTTCTACTCTAGCATGCTCGCCTGGTTCGTGTACAGCACATCCACTACACTGCTCAGCTTATCAATCGTCGCTAGTGCCGCATCGTACGACTCATCGCGGTGTGTCTCGTCGTAAATGATGAGGCATCCTGCACCCTGGTCCAGCACACCGATAATGACCTTGTCGAGAATCATCTGCGACAACTTCCTCTCCACCTGCTGAGTGTCGAGGCCGACCATCTTGGCAATGTGGTCGATTTCGACGCGGGAAAACGGCTCAATGACCTTGATGAGATTCTGCTCCAACATGGCGTCGTACAGCCGGCGGAGGTGGTTGCGGATAAAGGCATCGCTGCCCAGCTCGTAGCGATAGGCCCCGAGAGCGCGCTCGTATTCTTCCAGAGACCGGTTGGAGTGCGCCCTGGCAATGGCTTTCATGGCCTCGAGGTTTTTGCCCGCGTACTTGACGGCTTGCTTTGACGTCATGAGCTGGTTGACGTCGTCTGCGAGATTGAGCATAATCTTGCACAGGAGCATGTACTGCAACGCGGCTTGGGCCTTGGTGCTCTCGTCTAGACTGTGATAGCCGTCCAGGGCCTCGATGAAGTAGGAAAAGGCAGTGTTGAAGTCTTTGTCCTCTGCATGGAGCATTCCACTCTGCATGTCGAGATTGGCTTGCAGCATCGGCGGGGTATAGACGCTCGCGGCGCTGGTGCGTGACGTTGTCAAGGCCGCGCGAGCCTTGGGGATATTGCCCAGGGCATGGTATACTCTTGATTCCAGAAGCTGGACCTCGACCAGTCGCAACTTGTCGTCGAGACGCTTTAGCTCGCGCAGCAGGCCATTGATGAGAGTGAGCGCTTCGTAGTATGCTTGCTTGGTCATGTGGAGGGCGACAAGGCGGACCTCGAGGTCCTGTCGCTGAAAGGCGCGTCTTTCGGCCGTGGCCCATTCGATGCAGTCCTTGGTGATGTAAACTTCGATGTCGGTGCTGTTGGGAATTTCGCTTAGAAGATCCAGTAGTTGCCGCACTGCAGTAGACGGGGGTTAGTTGAGTCTTTTTGTTCTCTTTCTCTTTTTTCCCGTCTTTTTTTCCTTCTTCTTTTCTTCTTCTTCTTCTTCTTCTTCTTCTTTTTGCCTTCAAATATCTAAAATACTATAAAGCATTTCCATGTCGAGGCGTACCTAGCTTTGATGATTTGGCCTTGGCAAAGGATGAAAATACCGAACGGCTCTCTCGTACAAGGTCTACCAACTCCTTTGATTTTCTAAGATGTTCCATAATTTTAGAGACAATTCCAGAAGATCCACTCGATGCCATGCTGCCTGGGCTGCCCACTCACTTCTCATCTCGATACAGCTCCCCCAAGCTAATCAGAGCCGACTCATACTCTCGGGTGGCCGCGTCGGATGTGGCAGCTGGAGCCTTGGAAATGATGTCTTTGTAGATGGCCTCGGCCTTTCGCGGGTCCGTCTTGGCCAGTTTCTGGGCTTCTTGGAGCCGGCTTGCGTCGGCGGCCGCCATGTTGGGGATTGAGTGTGTGTGTGGGTGGGTGGGCGAGCTGCGTGAGAGCTTTGGAGACTTGCCAGGAGAAAACAAGAAGAAAACAAAAAGTCGTTACGAGAGGACTGCTTGCCACAGATGCAAATTCTGGCCGTTTGAGAGAAGAAAAAGAAAGCGATGGGGGTGTTTTGTCAAAGACTGGGCGGGCGTCCGACGCTGACTGATGGATGAATGAAGCAATCATGGATCATAGATGGAGCACACTTGGTAGACATGGATGGAGCTCCAGCCCGTGCTGCACTGCATGTAGCAGCCTTGCGCTTTCTGTGTGGTGATTGGTCCGTTTGTCCGCCAGGCTGCCACAAACGCGCGTGTCGCCCGCCAACAGCCGCAGCCGCCGGTCTAGTCCTGAAAAGACCTGGAAGACGGGCGGGCGAGCGGTCCGTCGTTAGTCCGCCTCTGCCTGCCTTTCTTTGCCTCCGTCATGCGGCATCAAACTTTCTCATTCTGCGCGGTACTGATCTTGGGTCCCGACATTTCTTCGCGCGCAACTCACCATTGAACCCTCCACGCCCTCACACCGGCACTCATTGTACACTCCACCATGTTGCGCCAGGTACTGTCCACCTCGTCTCGAGCTTTGCGCTCGGGTCCTCGCGTTGCAGCCAACCTGCCCTCACTGCGCACTCCAGTCCAGAACGCTCCTGCTGCCTGGTCATTAAGAAGAATAGTACAAGCACAACCTGGCGTCACCCGGTGGTACAGTGACGCCAAGGAGACTCCGGCTGAGGGCAAGGAAGCCGAGAAGGCAGAGGAGGCCGAGACAAAAGAGGCGGAAGAGGGAACCAGCGAGTCTGGCCCTCTCGCTGAGCTGAAGAAAGCTCTCGAGGCCAAAGAGGCTGAAGTCAGGGATTGGAAGGTTTGTTCTCATGGGGAAAAAAAAATTCAAAAAAGCGAATAAAGACGTCTACTTGTCTGGCAAATTATCGTCCCACCAATGACTGACCATCTTTGGCCCTCCCCGGGCATCACAGGACAAATGCATGCGCACCGTCGCCGATTTCCGCAACCTCCAAGACCGCACCCAGCGCGAAGTCAAGACGGCCCGAGAATTCGCCATCCAAAAGTTCGCCAAGGACCTCGTGGAGAGCGTCGACAACCTGGACCGCGCTCTCGCAATGGTCCCCGCCGAGAAGCTGGCCGCCAAGACCGAAGCTTCTCAGGATCTCATCAACCTCTACGACGGTCTCAAGATGACGGAGACGATCCTCATGCAAACGCTTGCCAAGCACGGCCTGGAGCGTCTAAGCCCCGAGGGCGAAAAGTTCAACCCCAACGAGCACGAGGCCACGTTTATGGCGCCCCAGCCCGACAAGGAGAACAATCTTGTCTTTCACGTGCAACAAAAGGGCTTTAAGCTCAACGGTCGGGTCTTGCGCGCCGCCAAGGTGGGCGTGGTCAAGAATGCCTAGAATATTACAACAACTCGTTTACCATAACCAATCTCCTCTCTCCAACTCCCATCAACCCTCTCCACCTCTCGTCTTACGATCAAATCGCTCCTTTTCTCACCCTTGAAAAAAAGCATCTACTCTATGTTTTTTTTTTTCATAAAAAAACCCCCGAGAAATATACCACTGTATCATATACTATAAAGTCATGTGGCTGTGGACAAAACGCATGACATGTACCATTTATCACTTTTTGGATGCTGAATGTCGGAATAATATCGCGCAGCATCTCCAGGGGCAGGGGTCGTGTCTGTCAAAGTCAAAAGAAATGTATAATGTTCTTCTCATGATGACTTTACGGAAGAGAAACAAGAAGAAAAAGACTGTTGTTGACTTGCTTCTATAATATGCATGGCGGGGGGTCCTTTTTTTCTTATTTTCTTTTTTTTATATCCTTGGAAAGGGCTAAAAGTTTTAAAAAATCATGGGTTGGTGGCTTTTGTACTTGTACTTTGTATATATAGGCTGGCTGGGACGTGGATGTGGATGAAAGTAATAATGTACAATCATGAGTCGTGACACAAATAGGCCTTTCTTCTGCCTACTCAACTTTTGATCGTCAGCACAACACCTTAATCTATCCATACGACGCACGCAGTGGTACTTACACAAGCCACAACGTCGAGCACTACCCCATGACACCAACTTTCCAGATCCACTCCCCCGATTCCAACCCCCAACTTCAACCTCCCTCCAATCCAACTTCCATTCTCCAACCTCAACTCAACCTCAACCTCCGCGCACCACCAGAATCCAGTCCAAAGCACAGATAAACCACCGCATCCACGCCAATCAATCTCCCCTCATTCCCGTTCCCACCCCCCGCCTCAGCAATGGCCAAGCGCCAACGAACCACTGACCCGGACCCCGAAAAAACATATTTCGAGTCGCAGCGCGAAGCACTCATCTCGGATATCGCCCTGGTGGGTATCTCCCTACCTTGAATGGGATGGCCATGGCGGTCCACGCGCTAACGTGTACCAACATGTTGTACGTAGAGCTTCGAGCACGTCCTCGGGAATATCAACAAGTTGAATCGGTCGCTGGAGGAGGTCATCAAGGTGAATGCGCAGCTAGTTGTTTGAACAAAGTGAAGAGGCACGAGGGATAATATATTTACATACATATATATGTATATATATAAAGAATTCAAAAAGAGAAAAAAAGGGAAAAAAAGAAAAAGAAAAAGAGAAAAGAAGGCGAAAGAAGGGACGAGAAAATACTAAAAAACAAATTCACCATGCTAACACACACAGATGGGCAACGACTTCTCCTCCGTCGAAGCCCTCTGGTCCCAGTTCGAAACCGTCATGGCCAAAGCAGACGACCCGCCACCGCAAATACCCGACCAGGAGGACCACGCAGACCAGACGAAGAGGGAGGCAGCGGCATCGTGACCTGGTAGATGGCACGGAGAGGGAATAAAATAGGGTGATGGGTGGTGAATGGTGGGCAGGTCGGGAGAATGGTTTGACGGTCTGGGTGGGCAAGGACATATGTACATATATATATGGTATGGCATGAGCTGGAACTCGTGCGGTTTGTACAAATAATGAGTAAGTGATAAGTAACGACATCACCACGGTTCATACACGGAGAGAAGAGAATAGAGAAAAAGGTATCGAATGAAATGATATGCGGTTTATATAAGGAGGAAAAATAAATACATCAATGAATAATGACATTCCCACTTTTCATATATAGAGAGAAGAAAACAGAGAAAAAGGTATCAAATGAAATGACATGGGGCATTTTTGTGTCTTCTATTTCTCCCTAGTCCGATATCCGGTCCCAAAACTAAGCGATGCGAAACAGGCCAATTCGTCGTACAAATGTAAATCGAAAAAAAAAGGTTCAACGCAATGGGATAGTAAGGAAAAAAACAACAACAATCAAAAACTAATGAGCTAATAACATTGAATAAAAAAAAAGAAAGAAAAAAGAAAAAAAATGTACCCGTTTCCAACCCCCGATTCGAGTCTAATACCACGACTCCCATCATTCCATTCCCTTTATACCCCCCTTCGCGTCCTGTCATTCCTTCCTTCGTCATTTCTACAACTCGAGTATGTACCAAAAATACTCTCAAAAGGGGACAGCAAAGAATCTCAGCTTCAAGGATGCCTGTCCTGTCCACCATTATGCCATATGTCAACCCCCCTTCCAAGGCAGAATGAAGAACGTATGTATTGTTGTTGTTGTTGTTGTTGTTGTTCGTAATAAGTGCAATCATAGAGAAAAAAGAGAGAAAGCAAAAAATGTGTTCAAGTAGGGCGAAGAAATGTCATGCCACGGTCATTACAATTCCGTATACAGTAAAATACCCCATTGTCGTGACCAGACTCTGAAGTGCGGGAGAATACTTTCTTTTTTTTTTTTTGTTTTCTTTTTTTTCTCGACTCCTCTTTCTCTTCATTTTTCTAACTTGGATAAAGAAGACGCCGGCTACAGAATCTGGCACCGTCTCTTCCTCTTCTTCGGGGCTTTCATACCAGGAAAGAGCGACTTCTTGTCGCTGCTAGAGTTGGGCGGCATTCCGTCATAGTTGGCTCGGTCATTGGCAACGACAGTTAGAATGGCGCGCTCAAAGATTTCGTCCACACCGAGCATTTCTTTACTGCTGCATTCCATGTACTGTGCTTGCATCTTGTCGGCAACAGCTAGTCCCTGTTCGGTAGTGACGGGTGTGAGGCCTTGGGTCTTGAGCATCTCGATGCACGTCTTCTTGTAGCGCAGATCTGATTTGAGACCGACCAAGATGAGCGGAGTATAGGGACAGAAATGAAGAACCTCGGGATACCACTGTAAAAGAAGGAAAAAAGAAAAAAGAAATGTTAGCTTTTTTTTTTTTGGAGGCACTTTATTCTCAAAGCGCATACCTTGTCCAGCACATTGTCCAATGAGTTGGGACAGTCAATGGCAAAGCAAACAAAGATCAAGTCAGTTTCGGGATAGGACAGCGGCCGCAAACGGTCGTATTCCTCTTGACCGGCCGTGTCCCACAAGGCTAGCTCGACCGTCTTGCCGGATGGACTGTGCGTGGGGTAGGTGATGTAGTTTTCAAACACAGTGGGAACATATTTCTGGCAAAAGAAAGTCGGTCAATTAGTTGAGTTGGACAGAACAAACGCTTTGGAAGTCGGAAGTGGAACTTGGTGTCAAAAATAAAATTAAAGAATATAAAAAAAAATACCTCTGGAAAGTAGCCTTGGCTGTAACTTATCAGCAAACACGTCTTACCGCAGCCACCATCTCCGACCACCACAATTTTTTTGGAGTAGGACGGCGCGTCGGTGACATGGGTCGCAGCAGATTCTCGACCAGATGATGAGCTTAGTATGGTGCTGACAGTTCCATGACTTGAGCGTGTGCGCTGCTGGCGGCGCGACTGCTCATGGCTGTTTGATGAGTAGTATGAGTTGCGGTATTGTGAAGAGGACGCCATGGCGCGGGGCGTGTTGCATGCGAAAGGACCCAGTTGAGCTAAAGACGGCGGGGAGGGGAAAAAAGGAAAGAAAAGAAGAAACAAAGACAGAAGGGAGGGGGAAAAAGGAAAAACGGTCGTCGCGAGCAAACGCAATTTCCCAATCTCAAGGCCGAAGATTTGTCGAGTCCACGTCGGACAGTGACAGCTGTCGAAAGTATTGCTCGCCAGCCGGCAGAGAGGGGGGGGAGTCGAGAGGAGAAGCGACGAGAGTGGTCTGTGTTATTATTGACAAGGACGCCCCGGATTTTGCCAATGCTCGCTTTTCTCGTCGTCGCGGTGCAGAGTGCAGATGCTGATGGTCCACGCAGTCGGGTTTTGTTGATGAAGATGCTCGGTAGCGATGATGGATACCACGGTCAGTTTAGTGTTGGTGCTGGTGTTGGTGCTGGTGTTCTTGGGAAGAAAGAAGAGTGGTCGGAGCTAAAGGATGGCTTGCTTGAGTCTTGCTTGTGCTTCTTCTTGCTTCTGCCTGGGCTTCGAATCGGGCAGCCAGACGTTGAAGGGGAGGGCGGGCGGCGGGGGGAAGGCGCAAACCGAAACATCTCAACTCGGCCGGGTTGGCCCAGCAACGCGGTGCCCGAAGCCAATGACACCGCCGACTTACACCGCCGCCTGTTCGGCCTCGATGCTGCGTGGGCCAGGGCTATTGACAAGCGGGGGGGGCGACCCATGATTCCCATCATTTCCATGAATTCCATGATCCCAGTGATCCTCATCGACGATCCATGATCCATCCCTTGGAGGCACATTGCATGGAGGTGCGGGCGCGGGCGCGGGTGGCGGCCAGCGCTCACGAACTGGCCTATTTCTAAACATAGCAACAAGTTGGTGTTTTTGGGACACTTGAGCAGTTGGGATGTTTTCTTAGAGACAAACCGAAACAAAACAAAACAAAAACAATGCCGCCACTTCGGTGTTGCTCCTTCCTTGTCCACTTGTCACTTGTGGTACCTGCGCCACGCCACGTCATGTCACGTCAAGCCACACAGTATAAAACTATCAGGCCACGACCGGGTTGTGGCGGGACCCACCATGAATTACTTAGCGGCACCTATTAGTCCGTGCACCCACTCTCCAACAAAAAGAAATTGAAAAATTTCCACGACAGCTTTCTGTCATTCCTCTCTCTTCCTCCTCTTCACCTTGGTCTATCAACGCCCTGTACCATCCATCGACCAGCCTCTCGCTTGCGCTCCGACATGGCGACGCTGCCAACTCCGAGCAAAACCGTCACCTTGGTATCTGGCGATGGCTTCGAGTTTGAGGTCTTGCGCGAGGCGGCAATGGTCAGCCCCATCATCAAGGGCATGCTGGACGTGAGGAGTGCGTGAAAAAGACATCATTCTGCCTTGCGTTACTTTGCTTGCCACGCGGAACCCTACGCCGCTCAATAAAAAGTTGGGATTCTACTCACACCAGGTGCAGGCCAGTTCGCTGAGGCCAAAAACGCACGCTGTGTATTCCAAGAAATGAGGTAAGATCATGCACCGACTGGGTTTCGAGTTTGTTTGGATCGGCCTCGGGTGGTTGCACCCAAGGCGCACACAGTAACACAAACACAAAAACATATACCAAATGGATCCACGTGGAATGAAGAGACGAAAACGGCGAAGCATTGAGTGTATCTCTCATGCCCGCCGCCATGACAGAACGCTGCTCTGAGCTGATCGGGCTGCTTGATTGTTCCAACTACACTTGACCTGACCCTCGACGGACGCCGATACCGGCGGCCGTGGTTATCTACATCTTTTTGGTCGCGACTTGTTCTGCTGCTTGCCTTGTTGTCCCGAATCGGCAGCTGACATTTTCCTTTCTTCTTTTTTTTTCCTTTTTCTTTTGGCTTGGCCTCCGGATATAGCGGCATGGTTCTCGACAAAGTGGTGGAGTATTTCCACTATTGGTACCGTTATCGAAACAGCGATGACGTTCCAGATATGGAAATACCCGTCGAATTGTGCCTTGAACTATTGGCCGCATCCGACTACCTGGGCTTGGACCAGTAAGCCGCTATTCCCACCATCATCTGACCAGACATTGATATGATGGGACTGGTTGGGCCAAACGCATACTAATGCGAGCGTTTCAGGGCGAACATGAATATGAAGTGATGTGTGGTGGAAGTCGTACCAGTCTGCTTGCTCTGGTGTTTTTGTGGTCTCTTGATGATTGATGGGCTTGAGTCAGAAATTGCTGTGCAATCTAGACCAAACCAGCGTGTAATCAATTCAAGGAAATATTCGTGGCCGATGCACCTGTTTGGTAGCATATTCGGTGATGACTTGGGACTTGCGTCACTGGCCCTGGGCGCATTCCTTTCTTTTTCTTTTTCTTTCTTTCTTTTATTTTTTTGATATCCCATTTCAGCATATGCGTTCTGCTCTGCAACTCCTCCGTGGGTCGAACGTCTATTAGAGATGGAAGATGGATTTGCATCCCTCTCACTCTGCGTGGCTCAGCTGAGCATTGAGTTTTCGCTTTTTTTGTAGGGACACATTTTGGGGCTGTTGTGTGACTCGGGCGTCATATTCAGTTGCAGCTGTCTAGGATCTACCGAATAGGTAGTGATCTTTTCAGCTGTATAGTTCGATAGATGGCGGAGCAAGTATGTACATACCTACAGGTACTTTATTACCTCACCATTGTCGCAAATACACGCACACGAAGCATGGTTCGATACCCCTCCATCCGTCCGTGACGAATGACGCGTCCCGAGCTGGCTCACTTGAAGATGACTACAGGAATAAAGCTAGAGCGTGAGCTGATGTATCGAAACACTAACCGTGACTGTAACCCGGGTCATCGTCACTACCGACGTCCGCCGATCCGGATTATAAGTCCGTTGCTGTCGATGAAAGTGTATAGAATCAGCGTAGGAGTCTCAAATCTAGACTCCATCAAGAAACTTCTAAGACGCTAGTTTTTAAAACAACCCCCATCTTGACGGGATGCTCACGAAACTATCGTTTCGGATCCTCCACTTTGTCTGCGCCATCTCCTTAGCCTCTCCGTCTCTCTCCCCACAACGGTTGCTCCCCAGGACCTGACGGTACCTTGTCCCCCTTGATATGACCAATAGCTGCTTTTTTTATTCAACGTTTTTGAAAAAAGAAAGAAACAAAAAAAAAGAAGAAGAAGAAGGCGGTGAGACATTCAGGAAATCATCTTCCCAATCTGCAGTAGCTTCTTCCACTAGACTTCGCCCGGCTATCAACCCCAGCACAAGATCTACATGCCTACTGTTCTGACAAGCAAACCCATTCGACTTGCAGTCCAAGACTCGAGATTTGATATCCACACATACAACTCTCATGACTGTCATGGTGGGAAATGGGCAGATCAACGGGATAATCCCATATTTACACTACACACTGAGCTGATGGACGTCATGGACACGGTGATTGGTGAGTGAGTCTGTTGGTGGGAAGGAAGGAAAAGAAGTTCATATACGTACTTTATACGTAGCCAAAGACGTAATGTATCTGCGCAGATATAAATACTCCGCGTCTTTCCCTCGTATAATGTGAGCGGTTCTAATAAACAAGAGCTCTACATTGGTCAAATACCTGTTTTTGTCCGGCAGAAACAAGAAAAGGAGAAAGAAAAGGTTTAGTTCGACCATCCAACGTCATTGCCAGCGCGGATTGCACCACCGAGTTCTGTGAACTTCCCAGTGCCATGCTCAACGAGCCGGGTTTTGACAGCCCTGCTGCTGCTCTGGGAGCAGCAGCAGCATCCATACAGGGCGGGAGCGTCGATGGGAATGGCCGAGATGAGACTACACAGAGTGAACGTGAGTTGTTCTTTTATCTGTCCAAGTTCCCTTTTTATTTCGTTATTTTAAGAACAACCCTGAGCTGATAATTACATTGCCCGGGTTGCGAGCGCGGCGTCACGGGAAAGGATACTGGTTGCCCATTGACAATGTAAGTATTCATCTTGATTGATCCTCCTATCCTACCCAAACAGCCTTGCTGTTCTGGCCTTTGTACCACGTGTGTTTACTTACACATGTTTACAGGATGAGCAGGATCGTCTAGGTTCGTCAATTGGCAATACCGAGGACTTATTCATGTGGATTCAATCTTTCTGTCTCATATATATATATATATATATATGATATCGGTGTATACATAAGAGCCTTTTACACTAACAACAAAAAGACGCCCAGCACAACTTGTTCTTGTCCGTCACGGATGGTAAACTTGGCCTGGCGCCGGTCATTGAGCCTCGACAGGTGCTGGATATTGCTACCGGGACAGGAATATGGGCTTTTCAATATGGTAGGTGCTTTTCTTCTTCTTGTTCTTCTTCTTTGTGATATGAAGAGGATGGAGAAGGAGAGAGGAAAGAGGAGTGAGTGAAGGTGGTGAAGAATTAAGAAGAAAAGACTCTGGATAGGGGGCGTGAATTACTTTTCTAAAAGATC
>SRPT01000387.1:0-28782 GCA_018360205.1 Claviceps digitariae | reverse complement strand
TGCTTCTTCTCCATTTTTGAACCGAATATTCCATAATCGACAAGGTACGCAAAAAAGACAATTCATCACATACAGCCCACACACCAAAGACCTGCAGAGCAAGTACCGAAACCAGCGACGCAAACAGCATGGCGAGGACGACGACGACGACGACGACGAGGACCAAGAAGAAAATGCAATGGAGTCAACCACTCAGCACTGCTCAATGGGAAAGTAAACAGCAACAAAGGAGGAGCAAGCGGAGAGGAGAGGGGATGGCAACAGATGACAGATGATGACCATGGACAACAGAGGACAAGAAAAGGGAGCTGAGCTTCCACGTCAAGCTAGGCCAAAGCTGCGCCGTGTCCAGATTCGACTCGACTGGAGCCAGAATGTGGGGTTCTTTGTCTGAAAAAGGGTCTCACAAAGGGTCGCGCCTCGGACATGGAGATTCTCAAGTCCCGTGCCGCACCGGCGCTATTCCCGTCTGGGTTGCAGTGCCATCTCTTTGATGTTGAGACTTGATTGCTTCATTGCTTGATACAAGGTACTGAGTCTTTTCTAAAGTGGACTATGCCATACGCGTAGGTAGACGGAGCAGAATAGGGGAGTCGTGAAGCGATAGAGCAGTAAGACAAATAAAGAGGGAAGGGGCGAATAAACATAAAAAAAGGTAGAGGGATAAATAAAAAAAAGGGAGAAAGAAGAAGAAAGAAGAAAAAAAGGTTAATATATATATATATACAAAGGGAAGTGTATTAAGTAAGAAGAAAAAAGTGAATCAACTAATATTAAAAAGATGGCAAATAAAATATAATCGCTAATACCAACGCCGTCCCATGCAAATCTTCATGATCCTAATTTTGCCCAATACCATGTCCCCCTTAATCCATCATCCACCTCCATCCCGCCTCTTAACTACTGACTCTGCCTTTTCCTCACCACATCATCAGCAAGCTCAACAGAGAGGCAGAAAAGGTCACAAGCATCCAGTCGGGCACAGTGGCCAACCCCCCGCTGATTGGCGTCCTCGCCTCTCCAGGGTAGTTGCACGAAACCACGGTGGTGTCGGCGACGCGTCTCCCGTACGTCACATTGAAGCCATACATGCCTGGCAGCGGACAGTTGAACTGGATGGCCGCCGGACAGCTCTGCACGACTTGGTAGCAGATATCTTCGCAGGGCATGATTTCGTTGTACGGTCCTGGCTGGACCGTCTGGTCGATGAAGGCGTTTCGTGAGGCATTCTGCGCGGGCACCGTCGCTAGCTTTTGACGAAGCTCCGCCGGTAGCATGGTGCCGTTAGGGAAAGCCTGGTTCACGTTGCGAATAACGCTGAAGTGGGAGTCGGTGTGGAAGTCTTCGCACCGGGGTAGGCTGACAGTACACAACCATCGTTTGTAAGCTCTTTTGCAGTCCTCGCACGTTCTGGCGAGCGAGTACCTGGATGTCCTATCCGCCTCGCATTGGATTTGTTGCATGACTTTGAGAAAGTTGTCGTACATGGTCTTGGCTTGCACGTCGTAGGTTCTGGCCAACTCGGTGTTGTTAAACTTGCCGTCATTTCCAGGCACTGCGTATTGAATCTCATCACAAAACTCCAAGTCCGTGACTACCTTGCAATTAGGTGCTACAGTTTCCCCCCTCATGTTAGATGGAAATTTTTTTTTTTTTAAAAAAAAAGGAAAAAAAAAAAAAAAAACCATAAGTGGCCTCAAATAAACTCACCAGCATTGGTTTGAAAGGTTGTCCCCTGAAAAACAACACTTCCAGGCTTCCCTCCCGAATTCAGACTCGCGCCATTGTCCTGCTGCCTCTTTGAACTCCTCTTTGAATTCACAGTCACGTTGGCAGGTCGGACGAGCATCCCGCTGTAAGTCGTCGTCGCGTTCAGTCCGACAACGTAGAATTGCTGCTTTGGCAGACCACCCGGCCCTCTAAGCGTCATCGAGGTCTTGACCGTTGCGTTACTCATTGCATTGACCTGATTGTTGGTCCCAATGGGCGCATTCTTCTGCAACCCGCAAGCTGAATGACGGAGGCCGTCCAGCACCGTCCAGTCTTGTCCGCTCACATATAGTTGATAGGGCGGATCCTCGCTCCAGACATGACGAGTCTCGCTGGCATCGTTGGTCAAGTTTCGCGTTATTAGCAACGCTGCTGTCGAGTCACTGTCCATCCAGAGCAGCTGCGTGCCATCCCCGCTGTTGCTGTGATATTGGTGAAAGTATTCGGTACTAGACGCCGCAACCTGATAGTCGTACAAGCCAGCGAAGCGACCTTCAATCATTGGCGCATAGATGCCAATGTATAAGTCGCTTGTTACGTTGGTGACGTTTACTGTAACGGCGCCTTGCTCGAACTTGTGGGCTGTGAACCCTTTTGTCACGGCTCCGGTGGTGCTATTTGTGATTTGGGGACATCCCGTGTCTGTGCCGTTGGACAGGAACAGAATCATCTGTGGCGCTTTTGGTATTGGGTTGTTGTTGTTGTTGTTGTTGCTGCTGCTGCTGCTACTGTTGCCATCCGGCAGCAATGTTGGTAGCAGGCACGTATTCGCAGATATGTAAATGGTAGCGTTCTTCCTTCCGTTCTTGATAGGGGTGTTGTTGTCGTCGTCATCGTCGTCGCCATTGTCATCTCGCGCCTGCTTGCCCGCGGACGTGCTATTGTCCAGTGATCCCTTTTTTATAATATAGCATATCGGCACGCCGCCCGGTGGAATATTGAACGCCAATGGCTTATCGTTTTCGAGAGGTATGGTATCTCCAGCACGGCCGAGGATGCTGCGACCCAGAAAGTTGAGAATGGGTTGGTAAAATGGCGACGATTGTGACTCGATGCCCCCTCCTGGTATGGCATCTATGGAAGCCAAGTCGGGCCAGGAAGCGGATCCGGATAAGGAATCGAGGGGTAGTTCGTGGGCGAAAGCTCCTTTTGGCGCCAGAAGCAGGAAATACAGTAACAACAGACACGATGTTGCAGCAAGCGACGCTACAAGCCGCGATTGCAACGGGCTCAGCTGCATAATAGGCCCCGGATCCGCCTCAGGGGAGCGACTTTTCGTGGCGAAAGGGAAAGGGAGAAAAAGAAAGACAGAAAGAAAGGTAGAAAAAGAAAAAAAAAAGAAAGAAAAAAGAAAAAGAAAAAGAAAATCGTCTGCGACAAGATTCGGTAGATAAAAACGAACGTCGTGGTTTGTTTCGATGGACAACGTTTTGCCAAAAGCTTCGTCTTGATGGACTGGGACCAGAAAGCGCAATCAGATCAGGAACCCATCTCTGGTCGTCGGCCGTTACCTCATGACGAAGCGATTGACATGCGACCAGCAGCTCGGAAAAGCAATTCCAAGCAGAGCCAAAGGCAGTTCGTGGGAGCGGGTGTCGACACAAGCGTAACCTGTGCAAATCGCAAATCGGTCGGGGACTGATGCTGTTGGATAATTTGTTGTGCCCGCTTGCCACGCGAACTGATGAGCGGCCATGAACACAAAAAGTCGTCTCTCCAGTCCGGCGCATGTGGGGCTCCACTCGACGTCCAGAGTTCACACTCTTTACGCGTGCATGCGTGTGCATCATCATGAGTACATATTGTACATACATATTATGTTACATATGTACATTTGTGACACTGATATATTGGCCCTTGTCTAGATCCTGAAAAATGTCCATCATTTGCATACACCACTCACTCCATCCTTATTACGTGACGAAAAGCCTTCCGCATTCGACCACCTCTTGTCCCGCAACGCTTTACTGACCTGCCTTGCCGACAGCTTGTCGAGAACGAGAGACGACGAGGAAGGAAAATGCATGGCCATTCAAACTGTCATGGCTTGTCTGCCCCAATTACTTCAAAACTCTCAAGGGTGCTTTTGTCACAATATTCTATTTGCTTCATGGTTCCTTGCCTTGTTCTGGACCACGTCTATTGCTTGACAGAGGACCGATGCACTTCACGACAGGGTAGCCAATCCACCCCAAGTAACGATAATCCCAACCTTTTCTAAACCATGAGAGACAGGACACAGAGGCTATGCCAATGATCCACATTCAATCATACAGTAGCGTGTTCCTCACCAAAAAAAGAAAAGAGAAAAAAAGAAAAAAAAAAGGAGGGAATTTCATCCAATAGTTTCCAAATAGCACCATGTCCATGTCCGCCAAACCAGTCGCCCACCCGCCAATCTTCGTCACCGTATTCGCGACACAACACAAGGCTTCATGCCCTATGATAAATCCGTGCGCACACACTGCTTATCGTCGAGTGCTCGCACTCTTCTTGTCTTGCTCAGCATCGTAGCTGCCTTCTCCTTATGTGGTCACTGTAGAGTTATTCGTGGACCAGCATCATTGCTTGTCAAGTTTTGCGTGAAAGCAAATGCCTTTCCCTCGAAACAGATCAAGGCGCTCTGCCGACTCCAATTGACCATCGAGTCCCGGCACTTAGTCGGACTTTTCGAGGCCGCCAGTCTTGGAGCGCAAACCAGCGGAGGTTGAGCCTGGCTGCTGGAAGTAGCGGCTGAGAGTGGGGACCATGAAAGATCGGAAGATGATCTCGGCACCTCTGTAAAAGACGTGGGCGTAATTAGACAGACGGACAGACTAATATTTTTTTTTTTTTTTGCCTCGGCGGCACAATAACGAAGAAGCGAGCTGTTCTATTCTTACCGGAAAGCAGGCAGCGACAGCCACAGAAGGAAGATGAACTTGAAAACAAAGTAAAAGGGGAACCAGTAGACAATGTTGAAGAAGCTCTCAATGACGGTGAAGGAGGAGAAAACGACCCAGTACTGCAAAATGAAAACGATGGCACAGCATGGTCAGTATTCCATCACAACTGCGATCAAGCCAGAGAATCAAGGGAGATGAGTTTGCTTACGGTCAGCCACTGGGTATCATCTTCCTTGTCGGTAGTGAATAGAGCATTCAGAGAGTAGTAGCCCGGGATAACGAATCCAGCAAAGTTGGTCAGAAGCTGACCGCCAAGGTTGAAAATGATGAGAAAAAAATAGAGCGCGCCGACGCCGATGACGGCATAGGCCTTGGGGACTCCAGCCTGTTTCTCAAGCTTATTCAGAGCTGGGTACTTGGAGAGCTGTGGTGGTCAAGCAGGAAAAAGGCGCATTCGTGTCAGCAGATAGTGAGCAGCAAATGGAGACGTAGAACGAATTGGTAGTAAGGAAGGGTGGGCGCAAAAATGGGAATGCAAAATCACCAACCTCCTTGTCCAAGGAACTGAGGTAATTCTGTGCCTTTTCTTGGGCCGACATGTTGACGGTATCTTTTTGCTTGTCGGAATGGAGTTTGGGGAAAGAATGCCGGAGTACAGGATGGGTCCTGGCTGATGAGAACAGAAGCAAGCGACTAGATGGGCGAAAAAGGACGTTTGATGATGCAAGATAATGGCCAAGTCAGAATCAAAAAATGGTGTCAAGAAGCAAGTCGGCCAGAAAGCTAGGTACGCAATGCCTACGACAAAATGTGGACAGTGTGGGGAGTGGAAGCGAGCATGCGTGGAAGCTTTCATGTGGATGCGATGCGATCAAAGTTCAGAGAACATTGCATAGAGTGAGACTCTCGTACAAGCGGCGTGTGCCCGGTACTTTCCAGCCACCTTGGGCGACAAGCAGGGACGGACGGCCGCAGCCATGATGACGCGCTATGCAGGGCGGGCCCAGCGATAAGTACCTCTGTAAGTGGCTGCAAGCATGAACTGTGTGACGTGATCCGCAGCCATTCGTCTTTGCAGCTGCATCCGCCCTGCCAGGGCAATTCCCGCCTGAATAGTCGTGACTGCTCACAGCCTCTGTACCGCCCGCTCCTTCCTTCCCTTGCCTTTCCCTTGCCCGGTTTTTTTTTTGTGCTTGTCAGCACTCGGCAGTGCGGCAGTACGGCAGCGAGTATGAGAAGAGTCTGGTCTGGTCTGATCTAGTCGAGTCTGGTCTAGTCTCATCTACCTACTCTAGTCTCGTCTCGACTGATCTGGTCTGGTCTGGTCTGTCTGTCTGATAACAACCTGGCTGAGTCCTAGGTAGCCATATCAACTTGTTGAGGCCACGAAAACTTTATTCCAAAATGCCACATGATACGCAGAAGCCTTTGACTCTTAAGACATTATAATTAATCCATTGTCGCACAGCTGTTAGAGCTACAGACAGCGAATAGTACAGCTGGCAAACGACAAGCCTTCAGTATCATCCAGGCATTTTTGAGAACCTCATACGAACCGAACCGAACCGAATCGAATCGAATAGCCCTTCTCCATGCGATTCTACTTTTTACCCAAATAGAAGGAGTCAACAGTACATACATATATATGTATATTCCTGGGAAAGACACGTTGTCGAAAAGCTCACTTAGCAATGTCTTACAGCGTCATTACGCAAGTCTCAACAATGAAACACTGAAGCCACAAATCATTGGAGCAACTGTCGCAGGAAACCTTCTACGCATGTTAATGTCCTTAGCATACTTGGTCATTTTGCCCAGGTATGAAACTCACAAATCGGTCATGGTCGGATCTGATCTTCACGATGCTCATGTGGGCGAAGCCGCCGTTAATACAACACGGGTCAAGATTTCAGCAGGAGGACGATGATTTCGTCTTTGACTTACAGATCACATGGGCATCTATATACACGTTGAGAATGCACAGATATTAGGACGAAAAAGGTATCTCGTTAGTGCCTTCTAGAGTACCTACCTAAGTAGGTACTTAGATACTAGGGACCTTGCGGCTAGGCTCCTACGTCACACAGCTTCTCTCAGCCTTTTTTCGCATCAGGGTCGTGTGCCTGGAGACTACGGAGAATGGTCTGCTCTACGTTCGCGTCAGCGTCATATTCTATATGCATGCAATATGTTGGAGAAAAACTATGAGCCTCATCAGCAGTCAGGACACAGCCAACGACGACAAAGGCGACGTAAAACTTCGGCGACTCAGCGTCCTGACTGCAATGTGACCTTAATCTTAATGCAAGGCACCCGCACCACGCGCATTGCTGTCTGGCTCTTTAGTCCGAGAATCTAGGTCATATTTGGCTGGAATCTGGAATCTCAGGTAATCTAACTGCGAGCTTGCTTATGTAACGCCGTTATTGTTTTGGCGGTGGGCGTCCCACCCATCCTGCAGTACCCACTTCCCAGTGCTGCTCAGCCGTTGATTGGGTGGGTCGGCGGGGCCCAAAATATGATTTTTGTTTTTGCTTGGCCAGATGCGGCTGCCATCGTTGCTCGCGCATGCTCCTGCCCCAGCCCGCTTTTTTTCCAGTGTTTCCTGCCTCCTCTTCTCGTTGGCCTCGCAACAGAAAACAACACCAACAACATCTGCTGAAGGTCGCTTAGACGAAGCCACGACGGGCGCGTATTCAGATTAGCTGCGGCGTTAGGTTCTTGGCTTGGTCTGCGACAGATTTGCGCTGCTTCACATTTGCTTCATTCGGCTTGTCTTGGACGTCGCCTTTCTCTGCCGCCGAGTCGCCGAGTCGCCGGCCGCTCAGTGTTGCGTTTGTCGGCCCGTCGGCCCATGTTTGTTGATCGATCGGAAGCCCCCCCAAAAATTCTGAACCGCATAATAATAACACACCACACACAACAACAACAACAACACACACGCACGCACGCACGCACATATACGCACACACACACACACACACAGACACATATACACATACACGCACGCACTCACACGCACAACCGCAGGTACTCACACCATGGACCAAGGTACGTCTCCCCGCTTCGCCCGGGGTTCAGTTCAGTCTAGACAACACCCAAAACAAATACAACATACATGGCCAATTGCGCACCAAGTCTGCGGCAGGAACCTGCTCTAACTTCTCCCCCCTTTTTTCCCTTTCCTGTTTATAGACCATCCAGCGGCGCGTGCTGCCATCAAGTCGAGGAAGCGTCCACAATCTCGCGCCTCGACCACGTCTGTTCACAGCGCTGCGACACAACCGACCATGGATCACTCGGGCTTTGCAGACTCGACTGCCATGTACGCCGGACAATGGATTTCCAACGACCACGCTCACGGAAAGGATATGACTTCCGCTCCGCAAATGTCTCCTGAAGACATGATCATCCAGGCTGCTACGCATATGCAAACGGGAAATCATGACTTTTCTGTAGATGCGTCCATGGGAGCAGCCATGAGCCACCACCACCAACACCATCACCACATGTCCTATCACCACCAGCAGCAACAACATCATCATCATCAACATCATCATCACCATCAACAACAACAACAACAGCAGCAGCAGCAGCAGCAGCAGCAGCAGCAGCAGCAGCACGTCATCAACAGGCATCCTCTTCCCGTTGATCAATACGCCGCCGCCAACGCCAGCTTTACCGAGGGCGAGACCCAGATGCTCGATCGTGACGAAAATGAAGATTGCGACTCCATGTCTGGGCCGGCGGGGATACCGAAGCCAACTTCCACCAGGTCCAGTGCGAATAACGAGCTTGAGATGAGGCAACTCTTCACTGTTAATCGCCACCGGACTCTTCAAGATGTGGCTGGAGAGCTTCATGGAAACGAGCGGGGGCCCAACTCGGAGCGAACTCGTCAGGTGTTCGCTATGCTGTGGTATGCCGAGATATCATCATCCACGGCCACTTGTCTTGCTAAATATCAAAGTCACTAACGCTGCAGTCCAGGATCAATTCTGTCTGTTCGAAAGGCAAGGGCTCCGTTCCTCGTGGTCGTGTTTATGCCAACTATGCTTCAAGATGCGCCACTGAGAGAATCACGGTCCTCAACCCTGCTAGCTTCGGAAAACTGGTCCGCGTGCTCTTTCCTGGCCTCAAAACTCGTCGTCTGGGCGTCAGAGGAGAATCGAAATATCATTACGTCAATTTCTCCATCGTTGATGATCAGCCGGATTTGAGAGAGTCGCAACCACCCCTACCACGACCACTGACTGAAGTCAAGAGCTTGTCGCCGCCTTTGAAGAGGTATGTTGAGAGGGGCCATTTTCGTGTGTTTGATTGAGAAAGGAAAAAAAAAACAGTCATGCTAACGAGGTGTAGTTCTGTTGCTCAAGGCAACCTCACCACCAGAAGTTCCCTTCCCTCCCCATTAGACGCTGGCCACGTCAAGAAACTGACGCCTGAACTCAATCAATCTTCTGGTGCCTCACACAGCGTTTATAACTTGCCAGACTTGGCTAGCATCGACAATGTTCGGACAACATCGGCCAAAACCGGACTCGAGCTCTCCTTTCTTACGTCCAACGACGACCCTTTGACTCAGACCGAGATCCTCGCGCTTCCTTTAATTGAGTCATATCTACCACCAGGAACAGATTCTGATGCCGCCAAATCATTATCCGCTCTGTACCGTTCTCACTGTACATCACTGGTCGAGTGTATCCGATACTGTCGTGAGAAGACCTTTTTTCACCTTTACACTTCATTTCAAGGAACCTTGACAATGCCTGTGCAGAAGCTGTTTGCGAATCCGGCCCTGGCAATGTGGATCGAGGGGTGCGATTATGTATTATATCAACGCATGATGAGCATCATTTCCGGACTCATCCTTCAAGTCGTACCCAAACCAGTACTGGATACACTCCGTAACATTTCTGAAAGACTGGTGCCACATATTCGCGAATCGTTTCAGGGTCAACCTCACCATGTTCTTTCCGCGAAGGAATCTCCTGCAGCAATCTTTGCCGGTCTTATTGACCGCGCTCTACGGGTGAATTTGACAGCTCACGCGGCAGCCAACATGCTATCGAATCCGGCGAATAGGGACCAGATGTATGTTGATTGGATAACCATGATTCGACCTCGCAAAGTGGCCGAATGCGTGCCCACACGTGGCATGGACGATGTGGTGGATGTTCTAATTTCTGAAATGCGAGATCTGCTGGACCCTGTCAATGTGCCGTGGGAGGTTGAGTGTCTCACAATTTACGGAGACGTCGTCACCCGAACTGGTAGACAAGCGGACGAGAACAGCGGAGCCAACTCGACCGGCCAAAACGTCTTGGACAGATGGGTCAACTTTCTGGAGAGCCTTCCAAACAAATTTCCATATGCCTCACACATCAACCTCGTGTGGTGCGTTGAGCGAATTGGCACGTCGGTCATGCGAGACCTCACTCTTGCCCAAGGCAAAAGCTTTGGCTCTTGGTGGGTGACGAAAACTTGGGTTGACGAGATGGTCTGCTTCCTGGCCGAACAAGGTGGTTTCATGAAGCAAAAGCCTTCTGCGCAAAAACCTGCCGACGTTGGCACGGTTACTCAGCCGGTCGAGAAGGAAAACAGCCGCCAGACCTCACGGTACAGTACTGGTAGTGATGATTTGAACTTGTCCGATCTATCTCAGTCACAGCCTGGAAGAGCACCTTTTCCGCCCCCGCCGAGTACGAACCAAACGTCAGCCGGAGTGAGTGGGCCAGATCCTCATGATGACAGTGGCATTGGTATTCGGACACCAGAAGAGGAATTTCCCATGGAGAAATTTTCATTTTCTGGAACAGAGAATGGAGGATTGGTTTCAGGGCCGGAATTAACAGCCGGAGCCGAGTCATAGGTGTATTTGGGCACGGCGTCATGACTTCTTTTTTTTCTTCTTTTTTTCAATGTTCGGGCTTCCTTTTTTTTTTCCTTTTATTTTTCTGGGAGCATGATTGGTGGCGTTGGTCTGGTGCTGAGTTGGGATAGGGGTCGAGTTCAATACCCATTGTATCATTTTGTTTACTGCGTCTTTTTTTTTCTGCCAAAATGCCTTATCGAGAGACGATTGGTACGACGACAAGAGACGAAGACATGACTGGCCGATGAGCTTGAGGTTTAGCGACGTGGTCGAAAAATCACTTGCCCTTTGGTTTTTGGAAGAAGAGGGGGGCGCGAGAAAGGGGCGGTTCTGGACAAGAGATGGGAGGTGTTTTTTTTTTCTTTTCTTTTTCATGAGGAGATTTGTTGATTGCTTTCATCATTGCCACGAAGCACATGTTTTTTTTAATGGGAGGAATTTTGTTGTTTTCATTGTATTTATAATTCAGTTGTCATTATATATAGTGGGAGGTGATGCAGATGAACCTTTTTAATTCACGAATAATGCTTGATTCTATCTTGTTGAAGAGTGGCAGTGAGAGCTAAATATGAAGGTTGCGGGAATACAGACGCTTTTTTAAAAGGGTTAGTAGGCAGATGAACGGTTTGATGCACAAGTTATACTTCATTTTTTTATTTTCTTAAAGAAGGGCAGGTAGAGCTAAGTGATGATGTTGGGGGCACACATGGATGCTTATTAGGTCTGGTAGGCAGTTGAACGGCTTAATGCACAAGTACTATTTAATTTTTATGTTCTTAAAGTAGGTTATATTCTTGAAAAGTAGCTTATATTCTTAAAGTAGCTTATATTCTTAAAGTAGCTTATATTCTTAGAAGTAGCTTATATTCTTGAAAAAGTAGCTTATATTCTTAGAAGTAGCTTTTATTCTTAGAAGTAGCTTATATTCTTAGAAGTAGCTTATATTCTTAGAAGTAGCAGTGACAGCGAAACAGCAAGAGCGAAACAATCATGTTGCAGGCACACATGTACGCTTCATTAGGTCCGGCAGGATAGACAAGGGCTCTCAACAGTCGGTGCGAGAGGGCTGGAAATGTGAATGCGAATGCGAAATGCGAAATGCGAAATGCGAAATGGCCAACCAGGCGGGATGTCTCGACAGCCACGCACGCAGCGTGGACGCCGTGGACGCCAGAGAGCGCGTTGGATTGTGTGGGAGGGGAGGAGCTAAATCAGGGGCGCGGACTAACGGGGAAGAGGGAAGAGAGGGGGGCAGCAAATCAGCCGTTGGGTTGGGGCTGGGCGGACCGTTTATCGTTTGAGTTGAGTGGAAAGTCGCGGGTCGGTGTTTTCTGGTTCTGGGGTTGGAGTTGGAGTTGAGTTGGAGTTGAGGTGGATGGCATCACGTGAAGAGGAAGTGGAAAAAAGGTGTTGGTTAAGCCCACCGCGCCGAGTAGTGCTATTCGCGCGACAAGAAATTGCTATCCGCGCGACAGACCCACTTCTAGACCCACTTCGTGAGACCCACTATATCCCTACTTTAAATTTTTATTTTTTTAAAAATACATATTAAATCCTATAAAATAGCTATAAATAGAGAAAAATATATAAAAAATACTAGAATATTTTTCTTATATATAAAGAATTTTTAATATAAAATATAGAATTTTTTAGTATTAATATTAATTAAATAAAGTAATTTAAATCTTTATAAAATATTTATAAATAGAATTTAATTTAATAAAAATTCTAAAAAATATTTAATAATAAGCTTATTTTTTACTTTTAATTTTTATATTATTTTATTTAGATTTATTATTAATTTTTTTAATTCTTTTAAAATTATATATATTAAATAAAATTAATATTAAATTAAATAAAAATATTATAATATTATAATAATTATTTTTAAGCTCTTTATTTTATACCTTTAAATTAAGATATTTATTTCTTATTTATATACTTTTATTTTATTTTTAAAAAGTATTATATAATTATTATATAGTTATATAGCTTATATAAGTACTATATAAAAATATATAAAATATATATAAATAAATATAAAATAATATAAAAAAGGTAGTATTTTATATATATCTTTCTATATTTATATCTATTATTTCTAATTTAATATCCTTTTTTAAAATAACTATAAGTACCTATGGCGCGTGGCGTGGCGCGTGGCGTGGCGCGTGGCGTGGCGCATGAGTGGGTCTGTCGCGCGGATAGCAATTTCTTGTCGCGCGAATAGCACTACTCCACCGCGCCTGTGCAGCCCAATGCACCAGACCAGGGCCGGCTGCTAACAAACCGCTCACTCACTCACTCCCCTCTCCCTCTTATTCACTCACTCACTCACTCACTCACTCACTCACTCACTCACTTACCCTGTCCGACTCCTCGATTACTCACCCGCCTCTGTTGATTCATTCCCCCTCTGACCCAGCATCGGGGGAGGGGACTTTATCCACTGTTTTTTTTCTGTTTGCGCCATCGTGTTAGCGACACATATTGCACTGTTTTCTTCGTCTTTCTTCTTCTTCTTGTTTTTATTTTGGCGCTTTTTGTTTTGTACATTTCCCATTGTCTGGGAAGGGGTTATGTGCGACTGACTGACTGACTGACTGCCTTGGACTCACCCCCCTCCTCCCCCTCGATGCAGCTAAAACCGGCCGCACAATCACAAGCAATTTTGACCTTTTATTTTTCCTCCCCCCTCCCCCCTCCCCCCTCCTCCGCTTTTCCCGCCCGCCCAGCTGCGCATGACACATAAAAATTGACCGACACCGCCCGACACGTCGAGAAGCACATCGGACGGACATCAAAATCATGGGCAGTTCAACGTACAATAATGCTTCACAAAGGGGCTGGATAGTGCAGAAGTTTGGCGGGACCAGTGTCGGCAAGTTTCCCGACAAGGTGAGTTTCGCCTTTTCTTTTCTTTTTTCTTTTTTTTTTTTTCTGTTTACTCTATATTTCCTCTTTCAACCCCCTCCCGTTTTACCTTCTGTTCATTTGTGCAGCTTTTCATCGTTTGCTTTCCCCCACCTTTCGACCCCCAAAGTAAAAGTAAAAGTAAAAGTGGGTAAGCCGGGTTGTGTGCATGCGTGACTAATGTTGGGCATTTGCAGATTGCTCGTGATATCGTCAAGTACGTGCGCATGCAGTGACGGTTTGGCGCTGTCGGCACTGGACTTCTGTTTTTTTTTTTGTTCCTTCTCTTCTTTGGACTTGTCTGGTGGGCGTCATCTAACTGGATTGATAGACCGAGCTTGTTAAAAAATCGCGTCGTCGTGGTGTGCTCGGCTAGAAGCACAGGGAAGAAGGCGGAGGGAACAACCAGCCGGTGAGTCAAGCTTATTGAGGACTGAATTTTTCTTTTCTTTTCTTTTCTTTCTCTTTCCTTCAGTCTTTCTTTTTCGTAAACAAAAATCATCTCATCTTCCGATTGCCTACTTACATCCCCATCACAGATTGCTCGCCATTTATAATGTTTTAAAGGACATTGGCCTTGCCTACGCAACGAGCTCGCAAGAAGAGCAGGTTGCCCTCATTGAGCAGGCCAAGGGACTCATCACCGACATCTGCAATGATCACGTCTTTGCCGCCGAGTCATTCGTTCAAGATGTCAGCTCCAGGGAGTCCCTGACCCGCAAGATTGAAGCAGAGTGCCAAGAGCTCATTGAATACATCGTGGCGGCCAAGCGTTTCAATCTCGAAATCAACTCGAGAGCAAAGGATCGCGTCGTGAGTTTTGGAGAACGGTTGGCATGTCTGTACATGACGGCCATGCTTCAAGATGTGGTATGTCTGGACCCAAAAAAAGTTGAAATCTTGCGGAAGCCTTATCCCCTTATCAACGTTCCTTTTATCCCTTGTCCCCCTCTATCTGCTTTATTTATATCCCTTGCTTCATTATTTTTCCATGTTATATGCAGGCCCTAACTGGAGCGCTCTCGTGGTACAGGGTGTTGATGCAGAATACGTCGATCTTTGCGATGTATTACACCATGATGCCTCGGCACAGTTGGATGCCGGTTTCTACAAATCTGCCTCATTGGCGTTTGCAAGAAAGATCCAGGCATGTGGTGACCGTGTGCCGGTGGTCACGGGATTCTTCGGTAATGTCCCTGGCAGTCTCATCGACGGCGACATCGGACGTGGATACACGGATCTGTGTGCTGGGCTATGTGCGGTCGGACTAAAGGCAGATGAGCTTCAGATCTGGAAAGAAGTAGACGGCATCTTTACGGCTGATCCTTCCAAAGTTCCCACGGCTCGGTTGCTTCCGTCCATTACCCCATCTGAGGCTGCTGAGTTGACATTTTACGGGTCAGAGGTCATTCACCACCTCACCATGGAACAAGTCATCCATGCTCAACCACCGATACCAATCCGCATCAAAAATGTCAAGAATCCTCGTGGTAACGGCACCATTGTGATTCCGAATCCGTCGCTCTCGGCAGGCCACCAGCTCCATCGCAACAGCCCTTCAGAAACCCAATCATCTGTCAAGTCTCCCAAGCGCCCTACCGCCGTTACCATCAAAGATCATATCAGCGTCATAAACGTCCACTCCAACAAGCGATCGATTTCACACGGCTTCTTTGCCCGGGTTTTTTCCATTCTCGACAAATACGCCATCTCGGTTGATCTCATCTCTACGTCCGAGGTTCATGTCTCACTAGCGATTCACTCTGGAAGTACGCACGCCGACAATTTTGCCAATGCAAAGCAGAGCCTGGCAGAATGCGGAGAAGTGAGCGTCTTATCCAACATGGCGATTTTGAGCCTGGTCGGCGCGGACATGAAGAACATGATTGGTGTGGCTGGCCGGATGTTTTCCACGCTTGGTGAGCACCGAGTCAATCTGGAAATGATCTCACAAGGTAAGCTCCTGACTCTTTCCTCTTGGACCTCAAACGGTTTTTTTTTTTTTTTTTTTAACAATCTTCATTTCCTCTTAGGTGCCAGCGAGATCAACATATCGTGCGTCATTGATGCCAGAGATGCGACGCGCGCCATGAATGTCTTGCATACTCACTTGTTTACGTTCCTGGACTGATGAGAGAAGATGCGACTCTTTTTTTTTTTTTTTTTAAAAAAAAGGGGGGGAGGGGGGAGGACGTCGGCGGCAGAGAAGATCTTGCAGGGCCCAGTGTATGTTTTATACTTGTACCTCGAGTCTCTCTCATTCGAGGTCGTGTCATACATGTGCGAGGGTCCGCTGGCGCTGAAATGAGGATATCGCCATTGAGGCAAACAAGTGGCGGGTCAGACTGTGCACATGTCTTATGAAACGCACTGATGATAATGGTTGGATCTAAAAAAAGAAAAAGAAAAAGAAAAAGAAAAAGAAAAAGAAAAAGAAAAAGAAAAGTCATGGTTTTTTTCGCTACATGATTGTCTAAATTATCATTCGCAGACAAATGCTGCGATTGTCATGGGATGGAGTTTTGGATGGCAGTTTATTTGGCTCGATAGATGGTTGTTTCTGGCACATGGGGCTTGTCTGCATATGTAGGTACATACATGCATAGGTACATACTACATCAAATACATAGCAGTATGTAGCATTGCGGCCGTCATGACGTGATGCCTCGCTCTGAATAGTCCATCTTGTTCCAAGAATGAATAGCTCTCGTGGTATGGACTAGAAATATGTCCAGATGGAGATACCGGGCGGCTCTTGCCGATAGAAAACAACCGGTTCTGTCCAAAATGTATGCAAGCATTATAATTTACACGTGCGTGGGTGGGCATGTCACGTCACGATACGTCATGCCATGTCATGCCACGTCGGTGATAAGTGAGGAGGGAAGGAGTGAGTGGGAGTGGAGTGGAGCAACAGAGCACATGAGGGGCTCTCGGTCAGGGGTCGCCCTGCGTCGCCTGCGTCGTCTTGCTGGAGCTTCAACAACCACGGCCGATCAGAGACGACTGCCGACATCTGATCTGGCATCAAGAAGGTCACATCTCCCAATACTGGTACCCAATACTGGATACTGGTCTCATCAGCTGATTCCTCGATTGGGCCCGTTGAGCGGTACAAGCATGGTACACAGCGCACGGCACCCGGCACAAGTCACGATGCTTTTCTGTCCTCTAGCTCTGCGTTAACCTCAACCACCTGACTGACAGCTTGGAAATACCACCCATCATGTACAAGAACAAGCGTGCTGGTGCCACGAAAGGCGCCGGCATTCTCAATGCCCTGCAAGCCATGGACATGATTGACGCCAAATCGAAGCTCCCGGCTGGTAAGTAGAGAAGTGTAAATCAACCACCCCCTTTCGCTGTTTTGTATTGTTTTCCAAAAACAATACAGCAGGATCATCTTCATGGGCACAAGACTCTGACAAGAACAAACACTAACCAAAAGAATGTAACGTACCCTTTTTTCAGAAATCTTCAACGCTATTCTCCATTATCTCCCCGTGGCCGATCAGATCCGCGTAGCACAAACTTGTCGCAGACTGCAGGAAATGGTGTACGATGATACGAGATGGGTGTCGAGATTGAAAAGCATGCAGTGCTGGGACGAGCGCGAAGCACGAAGGAGGTTTGAAGAGTCGGTCCGCAAACGAAGGGAGGCGCAGCGAGCTTCAATGGTACATAATAGTCAGCCCAACGGGGCGGGATCGGCCCATGCACATCCATCACGAACTACGCCGACAACGACGACGACGACAACTACGACGCTATTCGATGCTTCGGTCGAGGAAAAAAGACGGAAAAGGGCATCATCTGAGCTACGAGATGGCTTTCAAACACTCAGTCTCGGGGGCGGCGGCGGCGGCGGAGGCGCGCCATCAGCTCATCATCATCATGCTGCTTCTGGGAGTGAAGTTGCGCAAGAATCTGATTCGTATTTGGAAGTGTTCCAGCGAGTCAAGAGCATAAGAGGCGCGGCGAGACATGAATATGGCAAGATTTACGGCGCGCTGGCACCGTTCTACTTTGATATTGTCAAGGCCAAGACTCATGCAGATCCGATTGTTTTCAAAGCGTTTCGAGACCCTGAGCAACAAGCGCAAATGCTGGCAAATTTGCTACGTTTTGCAAAGAGCGATTGGTCTTCGGGAAGCAATGAGCGGGAAGAAAAGCTCGCCAACATGATGAGCCTCTTTGAAAGCGCTGTGCTTCGAGAATTCGAGCAGGGGTACGAATTTTGGGATGTGGATGGGCGGATGCATCGATATGCGCATGTCCTGCACACGTTGAACGAGGCCCGAGGCGGAATTGACTTGTTCATTCATAAGCATCCCATCTTCAGTGACCACGAGCTGGAGCTGAATCCCATGGAGTGCTTGAACAGAGGGTCGGCAGACGAGATTTCTTTGGAGCCGTCCAAGGTCTTCTTTGAGGTGCTGCTTGCCAAGACGAATGACCAGGCTGCGATTATGGAACGGATTTTCCCCAACGCCAACGCGGTGTTTTGGGAATTTGTGGACAAGATCCGGGAGGACATCATTACCGAGTACACAACTCCGCTTTTTGACGAGAGCCACGAGCGCAGTGTCGGGTTGTACTTGAAAGCGGTTTCTGGTGTGCTGGAGCAGTTGATGCGGTTTTTGCAGTCTCTCAAACCACCTCCGTTAAAGAAGTACAATGTTCTCGCAGCGGAAGGAGAAGCAAAAGGAGAGGGACAAGGACAAGGACAGGAAGACGAGATTGCGGCCAAAGCAAAGGAGCTAGCGCTAAAAGTATTCGAGCCGCATTTTGACTTGTATCTCCAGGAAGAGCTCGAGTTCTTCACCAAACGTGCGGAAGAAGAGGTGTCACAATGGGAGAAGAAGCTCTCGGAGGAGGATCTATCCCTAGAGACTTTTTTCATGGCGAATGTGAATCGTTCGGCCGAGAAGTCGGATTTCCTCAGTTCATTCAAGAAGGTGGTCATGATGCCGGTGACGGCACTCCCGAGTTTTCCCATGGGCTCACCATTTGCAACGGCAAAGCCTGTCGTCCCTGCTTCTGCGGCTGCGGCGGCGGCTGCTGCTGCTGCTGCCACAAAAAATAGCTCTGCGACTGGGACACCGCTGCCGTCGTCACGGCCACAGACACCGGGGTTAAGTGGTAGAGCCAGCCCGTTGCCAAGCAAGGCGCCGACAGACGAGCTAGCAGCCAAGGCGGCTCTGATGGCATCCAAGCTCGAGGGCATCAAGTCGCTGTGCAGCATCGAAGTGGCGCTGAACCTGGTCCATCTGGCCAAGACGAGCCTCGACCGGGCCGCGGTGCTGATACCGCTCGGCGGCCAAGTAGGCGGCGAAGCAAAAGAGCAGTGCTCCAGCATCTTTGTCGCCCTGCTACGGATTCTAGGTCAACGACATGTCAAGAGTGGGTTCGAGACGGCCGTCGACCATCTTTCTCACTACAATCCGCGCGACGTGAGCGACCACAGCCAAAAGGGCGTTGCTCCGCTCGTCACATTCATCGAACTAGTCAACGTGGGCGACTTGATATCCCAAATGATTGATGTCTTCTACGAGCAGCAGCTAGCGGCGCCCAAGATTGCCGATAGGAACGATTTTCTCGACCCTGCAGCACTGGCAAAGAAGAAGTTTGAGCAGATGCTGGACGAGAGCGTCGCGGCTGGCCTCAACAGGGGCATCGACGCACTGATGGACGAGGTGGAATACTTGCACTCGACGACGCAGTTGCCCACGGACTACAATCCGCGGCCCGTATCGTCCACATTCTCGAATACCACTACCAGCAGTGCGAGTACCGCCGCCGCTGCCGCCGTCGCCGCCACTAGCATATCGGAATCCGCTCTGGCCGGCGCCGGGTCACAGGAACTAGACATTGGGCCAACGCCGACGGCGAAACGCATCGTCGCGCTCGTCTCGTCCCACACGCGCATGCTTGTGGGCACGACGGACAAAGCGATGCTGGACGTGTTCAACGGCGAAGTGGGCCAGCGGCTGTTCACGGCCATATGCAAACACCTCAAGCGGCAGCGCGTGTCGACGGACGGTGCCGTCAAGCTCATAGCGGACATGAATCTGTACGCCGACTTCGTGCGCACGCTCAAGCACAAGGACCTGGTGGCGTATTTCGCGGCCCTGCGCGAACTCAGCCAGATTTACCTGATTGACCAGGCGCACGCCAAGGAGATGGCGTCTGTGATTGCGGATGGGGATCGGTTTGGCGGCGTGTTCCGCGCAGAGGAGGTGTATGAGTATGCGCAGCGGAGGGCGGATTGGTACCAGGTGAAGAAGAGTGTGGAGAGGGCCATGTATGGTATGGATTGTGTGGTCATGTAGTGATGCGTAGGCGTAGATGGTGTTTAAGATCTGAGATGTGTAGATATGAGTAGAATCTATAAATGTTAATAAATCTATAACTATGAATAAAAACCTTGGATGTTCAAAATATTCCATACGATATTAACAAAACGATATTACAAGACATATAAAATATCCACAAGACAATAACATAAACTATACGATACTAATAAACCTCTATTTCAAGACATCCACAACACATCTATACGACAATAACATTTCCATAATACTACTAAAACATAGCGTGTCAACATGTATGTGTAGACAAATGTACGGCCCATACTTACAGCGTACCACGTAATCCACCGTCACGCTGCCCGAGTCTATTGTGGGGGCCTGCACGCAACTCAAGCAGCAAGTTCATACGGAGCACCTTAGTGTATTATATCGTTTTGGGGGGTATGAAGAGATGGGTGATGATTTGTTGTGTGGGAGGTGGGACCTACTGTATGTGTGTGTATATGTGTATATGTGTATATGTGTATATGTGTATATGTGTATATGTGTATATGTGTATATGTGTATATGTGTATATGTGTATATGTGTATGGATGGATGGACAGATGAATGGATGGACAGATGAATGGATGAATGTATGGATGGATATGTTATGGGTTGCGGCAAATAGAATAATATTACCGTGTTTTAATAAGTTTTTTTGTAAGCTTTTCTTTATAAAAAAATAAACGCTTCTTAATAAGTATTTTTAATAAGTATTTTTACAAGTATCTTTTAAATAGAATAAAAGGTTTTATTTTTATAAAAGTGTTTTTTTTCATTAAACCTTTTTATTTATAAAGTTATTTCTTAAAACAAAAGTTAAAAAAAATGTTATCATTTATACAGTGGATAAATTATATAGTTGCCTCTCCTTACAACGCCAAACCCCGAAACCCAAAACGTAAAGCAAATGCTGATTCCCTCCCGTATGCATTCCTTATTCTACAACTTGTTCATCGCCCCCCAAAATCCAACTTCCTCGCCACCTTGGCGCCTCGGTCCTCATCCACCACGCCAGGCCGCCTCTTCAAGTCGGCGCCCATTTTCTCGTCCGCGCCCGTCGTCTTGCGCGGCAGGTCCTCCTTCCGGGTTGGTTTGGGTTCCGAGTGCCACCATGTGTGGCGGAGCATGGCCCGCGCGGTGATGCGCTTCTTGGGATCGAGCGACAGGGTCTTCATGAGGAGGTCTACGCCGTCGGAACCGACTGTGCCGAAGCGCATCTCGTACCAGTCCTTGCCGTGGACGGGGTGTTGGCCGGGGACGGTAAACTCGGGCAGTTTGGTGACGCCGGGCCAGTTGTCTTCGGAAGGGGTGCCTATGGCTTCGCATATCATCTTGATCTGGTCGAGCTCGTTGTTGCCCGGCAGGAAGGGCGCCCGGAGGACCAGCTCGGCAAAGACGGTGCCGACGGACCAGACGTCGACGGCGCCGCTGTAGTGTTTGGCGCCAAAGAGCAGCTCGGGGGGTCGGTACCAGCGCGTGATGACGTTGGAGGTCATGTTCTGGTGGGGGTCGGCGAAGCTGCGGGCGAGACCGAAATCCGCGAGCTTGACGTCCCCGTCGGCGGCGATGAGCAGGTTGTTGGGCTTGATGTCGCGGTGGAGCACAAAGTTCTCGTGGCAGAACCACACGGCGCGGGTGAGCATGCCCATCCAGGCTTTGATGTCGGCGGCGCCGTAGCGCACGCGGTCCGTGTCGCGGATCAGCATCTCGAGGTCGCCGAGCGGCAGGTACTCGAGCACGAGGTTGAGGTTCTGGTCCTTGGAGGAGAAGACGCTGAGGAGGGAGATGATGTTGGGGTGGTGCAGTTCCTGGAGGTGCTTGAGCTCGCGGACCGCGTCGGGCGCCATGCCCTCGGTGTACTCCTTTTGCATCTTGATCTTCTTGATGGCCACGAGCTTGGCGGGATTCGAGCGCAGGTGGCCGAGGAAGACGATGGCGTAGGTACCCTCGCCGAGTTTCTTGCCCTTGGCGTACTTGCGCTTTTCGTCTTCATTCATCTGCTCGGCTAGATCGAGCGTCGGGGGTGGTAGCGGCCGCGACGACGACTTTGGAGTCGGTTTTTGTTGTTGCTGCAGTGAAGGGTTCGGCGTGCCATTGGACGAGGTTTGGCCGGAGGCGAGGGTTTTGAGCGGAGAGCCTACGGTGCGTGCGTGCTGTTGTGTGATGGTGACGACGGGTGAGGCAGCCATGATGGGCGGAGGCACGAGGCCGGGGGCACGAGGCCGACGGGGGAGAGAAGGGATTGGTGGCGTGTTGTTGCCTTGGGCGTTTTGTTGGATCATTCAAGCTTGGAAGAGGGTGCAGGAAAGTGGTGATGCTCGTCAACCGCGATGCTGCGGGTTTCCTCGGAAATAAGTGATGGTGACGTTGCTGGTTTTGGCAGATGATGTACTTGCACACGCACGAGTGTGGATCATGAGCAAGTAGAGCTGCCTCGATAAGGCTTACTAAGTGCCTACCAATCACAACAAGCTCGGATAACTCAGCGGTAGAGTGTGAGATTGCAAATCTCGAAGTCCTTGGTTCGAATCCGAGTTCGAGCTCGTTTTTTGCTATAGTCGCCTCTTTACTCTTTATTTTTGGGGGATCTTGGTCGGGCGACCATAGCATCTCGCGGAAACAGCAGTTTTTTTTGTTATATACATATCGGAATTCTCCATGTCGTCTAATCATATATGATGATCTTGTCCGCTTGCTGTGACGACGGCGACAAACACAACAGCCCAGTATGTTGAGAAGTCAGTCAGCCAAATTGACTACGAAACGCCTAAGCCACATGCTTTCAACTGGCAGTGAGTAGGGTTTATTTGCACAAATATCCGATCGTGACACCTTCTCCCCAAGGTCGCCTGGAGAGCGCTGGCATATTGATGCGAAGTGCGCGTAGGGTGCGCGCCACGAAAAGTGCTGCGAGACGCTATTGTCCAAAGGAGGTGTGAGGGTAAGGTGGTCAAACATTTGTTGTGGGCGGCAGGGTGCATTTCCTTACCGCTCCATTGTATGCTTATAGCCTTAGTTCTTAGGCATCTAGGCTAAGATTATTTCCCTATATAAATCCCCTAGTAAATTCATCCTCTAGAGGATTTAATAAATTATACTCTCTTTTATATATATATATACTATAGGTTATAAGCCTAGCGTATTCTAAATATTTTTAATATTTCTTTCTTTTATTTTTTTTACTATTATATTTTTATATATATAGTATAGCTAAACTAGTAATACTTTATAAGACTAAGTAGAGTTATTATAAAAAATTTTAATAACACTATATATAGTAGTATTATATACTTAAAAATATATATATATAACCCTTAATATTATTAATTAACCTATATATATATTAATTAACTTTAATATAATAAAAAACACTTAGTTAGTTAGATTTAAACTGCTAATCTTTATATTTATATACAAAAATTACATATTATTAATTACTATAGTTAATGCTATAACTATATATATTATAAGACTTAGTTATTAAGTTTTATAAAAAAAGGGCCCTTATTATAACCCCCCTAACCACTAGCTAGGACTATTATTTTATATATATTAAAACTATTTAGGCATTAGTTTAATAAGAGGGGAAATTATAAATTATTAGGTATAGTAATTATAAGGTAAAGTAATGCTTACTAACTAAGCTAAGGTATAATTAGGTAGAACTCTATAGGTTTTTCTCTCTTTATTATTAAGGTATAGAAAATACCTATAATAAACCTACTAATTCTTAATATTAAAATCTCTATAAAGGTATAGGCTATATAGTAATTTAACTAAATAATAAGCTACTTATACTAATTTATTACTTAACTAAACTAATAATTCTTTAGTATTAAATACTAGGTTATAAGGGATTCTAATAATATAACTTATAATATATTAAAGGTATTATAAGCACTATAACTAATAAACTAGCTAACTAGGGCATAAATACTACTATTTTAGCTTCTATAAAAGACTTAATTCTACGTATAGTGTAAATTATACTATTAAAGGGATTAGAGAATTTTAAAGAATAGAAAATCTTTATTAAGATATAAGTATGTATTATTAGCCTAACTAGACACTTTAAGGGTATAATTCCCTAGTTATAAAACATAAACTAAAAGCATAGAATCTTAATATATATTATATAGCAATCCCTATCTTCCTATATTTAGAAAAACATTCTATACGCTAGCTAGAACTATAAGGGTAAAGTTACTAAGCTAATAAGGCTTATTTATAATAACTATAGCTTTAAAGCTAATATAGCTATTATTAAATTATTAAATAGCTTCTTTACTTCCTAAAGATTAGAATTCTTAATAATATATATCTAGCTTAACTATTATTAAAATCTATAGTAGTATATTAATAAGGTTATAAAGCTTTATAATATTATATAGGTTATATAGATAATTTATACTATAAAAGGATTTATACCTAAAATTTATAATATATAGAAAATATAGAGTTATAGCTTTAAAGGATTAAAGAAAGAGAAGATACTTAAGTATTTTATATATAAGGCAAATAAGCTAGTAAAGAAATAGAAATCTAACTTTATAACTACTAAAACTAATAATAATAAAGCTAGTAGTAAGCAGAAGATATATACACTAGCCTATAGCTATATAGTTCTATAAAACTTTACTTATATAAAGAAATAATACTAAAAGTTACACCCTAAGTTAATACCTCCTAAGGTAAAAGCTTATTTAAAGAAGCGCTATAAGGTATAAAAGGGTAAAAAGCTAAAAAAGCTAGTATTATTAAATATTATATAAGCTAGCAATACCTTTAGTAGTATAACTATATAGTAAGATAACTCCTATACTATTACTATTAAATTAAAAAGACTTTAAAGAAGTAACTATATTTTAAATATAGAATATAGTAATTATACCTTTAATTTTACTAAATAGTTTATATACCTAAACACTAATATAAATATAAAGCTAATAACTATAAGTAATAAGTAACCCTTTATAGTTAAAGAAATTAGCACTATATATATACTTATTACAAGAGGCTATCTTAAGCTACTTAATATATAGCTAGCCCTTAAAGTAAAAGTTAATATAATATCTTTTAGTTTACTATAAAAAGTAGGCATTATAATTAATAGATTATTTAATTAACTAATTATAAAGACTATAAAGATAAATATAGCTTTTTTTTACTAAATTTCTAACATTATAGTTATTAACTTATATAATAAAGAACCTTAGTATAACTTTATAGTGCTATTATATAAGGCTATTACTAAGAATATTAAATATAGGCTTATTTATAGAAGGCTTAGCTATATAGAGAAAGAATATATACTTAAAGCGTATAAAAAGGCTAGTATATTAATTAATTAGGCTTCTTTAACTAATTTCTACTATAAAGCGTACTATTTAGCTAAAGCTAACTAGGTTATATATTATAAACTATAAAGTAGTATAACCTTATTCCTTAGTAAAGTTTTCTAGAATTATATTTAGTATAAGCCTAAGGGGTTTAGTAGTAAGAACTACACTTTATATATAATTAATATATATACTTAGTTCTATTAAGTAATTCTAACTATTAGTAAAGAAAACTTATAAAAAGCTATTAAAACCTAGTAAACTACTATAAAAAACATAAGTAGTAGCTTTACTATATAGTGTTTTTATATAAATAATGCTATAGAATTCCTTAGGGTAAAGTTTATTAATTATTACTATAAAAAAGGTATAATTTTTAGAACTAAAGCCCTTTATATACCTACTTATTAAGAAATTATTAAATAAGCTAGCTATATACTAATAAATATAGTAAGGGTATTTATAATTAGTACTAAGCTTCTAGAAATTCTCTAGCTATATATAATAAAGTATATAGCTAAAATTATAAATTTATTACTAATAAATAGTATATATAGCGGAAAATTGCTATAATAAGCATTATTTAATAAGCTTAGCTTAATTAATAAAGTATTTATTTATAACTTATATACCTAGGGCTATATAGCCTATATATAAATCCTTAATAAAAGATATATAAAAGCTAAGAAAATAGCTCCTTATATAAAGAAAGGCTACTTAGTTAGTATAGAAGGTTTTAAATACTACCTCTTTAAAGTGTGGCTTCCTAAAGATAACTACATTATATATGCTTATAATATACATTTTTATAAGGGCTTTAAATAGCTTAAAAATAATAATACTAATAATATATAATATATTACTAAGCTTATTAATCCTACCTTTAAAGAAAAAAGCCACTAAATTATTACACTTCCTTATAATTTAAATATAAAGACTATAAACCTACTAGCTAAGAAATAGGAAGAATAGTAAAAGCTACCTTTAAAGTTACTAGTTATTCTAACCTAAACTCTATAACCTATAAAAGAGTAGAAAATAATATATATTTTACCTAAGTCTTTAGATTAAGAAAATCTCTATTTTACTATACTACTAGGGGAAGCTCCTTAGCCTACTTAGTCTATAAGACCCTATAATAAAATATTAAAAAACCTATAAAATTTATATAATTCTAAGTATTAAAATAATACTACTAACTTTAATTAAATAAAAAGACTTATAGTTATAGCTCCTTAGGCTAGAAAGCCACTTTTTTAAACACTTCTTAAGCCCCTAATCTTTATAGATAATATTAACTTACTAAAGGCATTACCACTAAACTAAAATAATAATATAGATAATCTAATTATACTAAAAGACTCTTAATTAGTAGTCTATAAAGAGGTATTACTTTTAGTAAGAAGTAATAATATATAATACTAGTTAAGAGACCTTTATACCTTATATATATATATAGATAACTTAAATATAGTTAATTATAGTTAAAGCTCCTCTTTATAAGGTATAAAATAGTTTATAAGAGGGGGTTTAAAACTAAATTATTTAGAATTAGCTATATATAGTAAAAAGTATATATTTTTAAAGGGTTTCTTATAAAAGCCTAGCATTACTAACCTTACTATTTAATACTAAAATAAAGATATTTATACTAATAAAGAAAAAGTTAGCTTTTTATATTATATAATAATAATTTAAGTAGCTAATTTAGCTATAAGCACTATACTAATTCTATTTAGCTAGTTTTAGGCAAAAAATATGCTAAACTATACTATATTTTAGTAACTTACTAAGAAGTAAAAGCTTTTTAAAATAGCTAAAAAAAATAGCTAGAACTTTATTTACTTACTAAAAGGTGCCTTAATTTTTAATAGCTAGTGGGTTTATATAATAAAATATTCTATTTAAAGAGAGCTTTATATAAAAGCATAATAGGTAGTTTATAGTAATTAGAATACTAAGGTCTTTAAAGCGGAAGACTTATATGCTATAGTAGCTTATTTAGTCTCTTTATAGGTATTTTATATTATTATTACTATTTATAACTATAAGTAGTAATAATATAATATAGTTAATGCCTTTCTAAATATAAAGGTATAAATAGAGATCTATATAAAGTAGCCTTAAGGGCATTAAGATGCTATATAGCAAGTATACTAACTTAATAGAGCTCTTTATAGGCTTTTTATATTGCTACTTTAGTAGCTTAATAATATTATAAAGTAGCTAAGTATATAAAGATTCTAATGCCTTACTAATAAGCTCTATATTTTTATTTAAAAAAATAGCACTATCCTTCTTCTTTATATAGATAATATTATAATTACTATACTAACTTAAAATACTATAAATAATATTCTTTTATACCTTAAAAAGCAGTATAAGTTTAAAAGGCTTAGTAAAGTGTAAATATTCCTTAGAATTTAATTTATTTATAATAGGGCTAAAAGAATTATATTATTATATTAAGAATAGTATATAAATATAATTATTAATAGGTACTATATTAGAGATTTTATAGATATAAAGATACCTTAGCTTCTAAAGGTAGAGATTCTACCTAATTAAAAAGAGCTTAATATAGTTAGTAACTTTTACACTTAGATAAAGAAGATTAGGAGCTTTAATTAGCTCTCTATATATATAAGACTTAATATTATATTTATTATTAATAAGCTTTATATAGCTAATATAGCGCTAAAGTAAATATATTAAGAACTAAAGAAGTATCTTTAGTAATATTTTAAAGGAATAGTAGACCTTAGTATTTGCCTTAGTAAGTAAGTAATAAAATTGCTTAAAAGCTATATACTATATATTTTTAGCTATAGTAATGCCTTTTATAGCAATAATCTTAATTTAAAGGTCTCTATAGTAGGCTATATAATTATAATTAATAGTAAACTAGTTCTTTAGTCTTCTAAAAGGCAAAGCTTTATTATACTTAGTTTTATAAAAGCTAAATTTATTAACCTTATGCTTATTACTCTATTTATAACTTAGGTATCTTAATTAATTAAAGACTTTAGATTTAAATAGAAATTCTCTCTCTTACTATTTACTAATAGTTAGAATATAAAGGTAATTATACTAAATAAGAAATATTATAGCTATATAAGGCATATTAACTTATAATATAAATAGATAATTTAAAGGGTTTATAAGGGCCTTTTTTAATTTAAATAAATTAGTATAAATTAGATAATTACTAATAGCTTTACTAAAGGCCTTAACTATAAAAAACACTCTAACTTTATATATTTTCTTTAAATGCTTTAGAAGAAAAGCTTCCTTATAGCACTATAATAGTTAATTATAATTCCTATATAATTTAGGTTATATATATAATAATAAGAGATAATAAAAATAGACCTATACTCTTACACCTTATCCTTCTTTTAGGTATAAAAGCAGCCTTCTAAGACCTCTTTTTGCACTCACAAGCACTATTATAATAATAGTAAAAAACCTATATTTATAGGTAAACCTATTATAATATAGCACTTAATATAATTATTTTAAGCACCTTACCTAAGAATAAGATTACTATATATGTTACGGAAAAAACCAATGCTTGTACCATTGGGTAAAAGGTCTGCTGCAGCCTCAGTTAGAAGCTACAGCGATTACAAGCCCTTATAAGA
>SRPT01000386.1:0-28867 GCA_018360205.1 Claviceps digitariae | reverse complement strand
CAGTGGCGTTTGAGGGTGGTTTTTTTTTTTTTTTTTTTTTTTTTTTTTTTTTTTTTTTTTTTTTTTTTGAGAAGAGAAGAGAAGAGAAAAAGAATAACCAAGAGAAAAGTACTAATTTCAGCTCCAGGCCGTGCGGCTGAGACAACTCGAGGATGAGCTTCACGATGTACAGCCAGCTCTTAATTCTGCTCGTCAAGAATTGGATGTCTGTCGAGACGAGATGGCAAAGCTTCAGGCATCCTACACGGCTTGTCAGGCGTCCTTGGCAGAGGCGCGAGAAGAAGCGGACAGGCTGAAACAAGTAATCCATGACAAAGAGGATAGTAACCAAGACGAGGATGAAGCAAAGGGAGATGGAGAAGAAGACTCAGTCGAGGCACAGCGACGCCAGTGGGTGGATGAAGTGGCCGGAGCAACAACAACAAACAGGGATCACCATCACCTCAGCCGACCAGTGTCACCAATGTTGCCCATACCCAGGTCGTATAGCTCAGACTTGCTGGGGCTGGGCATCTCAGGCGGACCAGGCAAATCACGGAGATGCCACACGCCGGGCAGCCTTGCAGACAACAACACCTTTGCCGACATCATGTCACCATCGCCTCTGCCATCCTCATCACGCCGTCTCGCCGTCCACACGGGCTCGAATATTCGCACCCGCGAGCCCTCGTATGCCGGGTCCGGTCCGCCCCCAACCCCCTTCTCGCCATTTGAACCGCCCGGCGGCGAGCCCGGCCAGTTCCCCCACCCCCACGCCTATCCCGCGACCGCAGACCGCGAAAACGGCATATCCGCCGCCGCATCCACCGGCCTGCCCCTCGACCCGATCCCCAGCTCGCCCCGCCCCACCCTCCTCGCCCAGGACATGATCTCCGTGTCCACCGTCGCGGCCGGCCCATCCGTCCAGCTCGTCGAGCGCATGAGCTCCGCCATCCGCCGCCTCGAAGCCGAAAAGGTCACCGCCAAGGAAGACATGGCCCGCGTGTGCGCCCAGCGCGACGAAGCCCGCGCAGACCTCGTAGCCCTGATGAAGGACATCGCCGACACGAAAGCCACGGCGGCGCGGGTGCCGCTCCTGGAGAGGGAGGTGGCCGGGCTGGATGCGCGCTATCAGACCACGCTGGAGATGCTGGGGGAGAAGAGCGAGCTGGTGGAGGAGTTGAGGGCGGATGTGGAGGATGTGAAGGCCATGTATCGGGAGTTGGTGGAGCGGACGGTGAAGTAGGGTTTTTTTTTTGTTAGGGGGGAGGGGGTTGGGTTTCTGGTGTAGACATAATGAAGTCAAGGATGATGATGGGAATGGTTCTTTGGTGCTGTGTCTTTGGTGCTTCCTTTTGAGCTGTTGTGCTTTGGCCTGTGCCCCTTTGTCCTTTTTGTGCTTTTTGGCCTCATTGTGCCCTTTTCCCTTTTTGGCCTCATTGTGCCCTTTTCCCTTTTTGGCCTCATTTTGCCCTTTTCCCTTTTTGACCTCATTTTGCCCTTTTCCCTTTTTGACCTCATTGTGCCCTTTTCCCTTTTTGACCTCATTGTGCCCTTTTCCCTTTTTGACCTCATTTTGCCCTTTTCCCCTTTTGACCTCATTTTGCCCTTTAGCCTTTTGGCCTTTGGCCCCTTTCCTAAAGTATTGCCAAGGGCTGTGTAGCGGATTTGCGTAGTGCTGGGGATGTATGGCTTGGATGCAGTATGAACATGCCTAAAGGGGGGGAAAGGAACAAAGGATATATATATATACATCTAAATGAAGAGAAAAGGTTGAATTGTGGACAGTGTTGGGCGGGTGTGATTGCATAGGTATAAACACGCTACGCGCAAAGACAGAAAAGAGAGCAAAGGTGAATGGATAAATAAACAGGGCAAGGCTGGTTTCAAAGTAGTATCAGGTACACACCGTAGGTCGTATACAGATGCAGTAAATACGCACACGTAAAAGGGGGGAGACGGAAAAAATACGTAAATATAGGGAGGGAGTGGACAAAGGGTAGTTTCTGAAGGCCCGATGTGTGGACGCTGAATGTATTTAGTAATTGCATCGATCATGTGTTTGTTTTATGCTCTACAAACTTGGGGTGCAACAGAGGGCGGAGAAGAAATATTCAAGGTACATTTAATGAGCATAAGCACCGGCTAGGGCTAGATTATATATAGTAATGGTTATAAGTAGACAGGAATAGAATGAGGGACAAAATAAACAAGATGAATAAATTCAGAGAACGTGGAAAATTGTTGGCCATGTACTGGGAATTCTATCCCGTCATTGAGCATGCCTGCAATATGATGGTCAATAAAACAACGGCGAGCGTGGAAATAGTGCTAGTCCTGTATAGGACATGGGGGGGTGGTGGATTGCTTAGGCGGAGGGAAGTATAAGTTAACCAAGCATGGGCTTGTATATATATAAAGACGTAAAAAGAGAAGAGAAGGAGGGAAAATGATACCACGGACCGAATCAAATCAGAGTACAGCACGCAACAACAGACAACAGCACGGGCAGCACCTGTTGATTAAAGCTACTTGTATCTACATACTCATGCACATATGCATGTATTTACCCCCGTGCTCATGGTCCCAGCTCAATACCTTCTCGCTCTGCACCCCGCACAATATAAAGACGGACCTGGTGAGAGGCGTGTCAGCGTGGTCAAGTACAACATTAGGCGATTTCTTCTACAGACACGGCAGAGAATGACATACTTCTTTGTCGGGCGCCAGGTCCAGAGCCAGCTCTTCCTGGGCGTTCTTGATGGTGAAATCGGCACCTTGTTTTAGTAGTGCGACTGCTACGTCTCCTTTTTGGTTGTTAGCACATCTGAGGTTTGCGTCTTCTCTCTTTCCCGTCTTTTTACTTTCCCCTCTTCTTTTCACTTCTCCCTTTCTCGGTTTTGACTCCCCCTTGGCAGCTCAAGAATAAAGCTGGGGAGTAGTAAAAAAAAAAAAAAAAAAAACTTACCATGACCTTCTGCTATGGCATGATGGAGGGGCGTGTAGCCCTCATTGTCTGTTGGGTTGAGGGGACTACGGTTGTCAAGCAGGAGGGTCGTCATCGGGACTGATCCCGCGGCGGCGGCGCGGTGGATGGGATACTGGCCGCGGTGGTCGCGGACTCTGGTGGAGGCGGACGCAGGAGGAGGCATATTGAGGAGGAAGCGGGCTGTGTCCATATTTTTCTTGGAGGCTACAAAGTGGAGAGCCGTCTGGGAAGGATGTGGTAGTCAATATAGGGGTCCCTTCTCTCGTCTCCTCAAACGAAGCGTACCTGTCCGTTGGAGTCTGCTACGGTTAGACCTTGGAAGCGTCACAGTTGACAGAAGCCAAAGGGGTAAGGGGAAAAGGACAAAAGCAGAAAAGAAAAAGGGGCCCTCACTCTTCTCATTGACGTTTGCGCCTTTTTGTAACAGCACGTGGAGAACGGGCTGGCTATCTGGAAGGCTGGCAGATATCATGAGGGGGGTCCAGCCGCTGCCGTCCTGAGCGAGAAGAAAGTGTTAATAACAGCAATAGATGGCAGTTTCCATTTCTTCCTTTCTTTTTTTTTGGCTGCTTCGACACTCACTTGAACGTCTGGATCAAACGTCTTCTGATTTGCGAGCAGAGTCACAATCTCGAGATTATTGGACGATGCCGCCCAGTGAATGGCGTAGCGCCCATCATCGTCCTTTTTGGTCGAGAGCTTCGGGTCTGTCTGCGTGCCAGTGTCAGGCTCGGGACGAAAGAGGAAGGATGAGGGGTATTCTCATACTTTGAGTAGTCCTTCTGCTTTGGCGACTTTTTGAAGAAATAAAAAAAAAGAAACAAAATAAAAGTGACAAATTAGCTGCCAGTTGAGTTATGGGATTGTGACTTGTGCTTGGTTGTAATTACCCACCATTCCCCTCTCTGGCAGCTGTGTGCAGAGGGAAGCGATCGTTGTCGCTGTCCATCTGGGTGTGTTGAGATGGACGAGATAAAAGTTGTCTAGGACTGGCAAATGACAGATGGATGTATTCTGATTAGATTGCTATTTCTGTGAATGAATGATGAAGAAATCTTGTTTACGTCTTGTGAGTAGATGAGCTGTCACGGTACAGGGTACGCATGCGCGTTTGGTACTCGGTACTTTGGCAAGCCGTTTGATCTGTTGGACTGTGGCGCTGTGGCGCTGATCGCGTCGGCGCCACATTCACGTCAAAATGCTGCCCCATCCTTGAGCGTCATTTGATATCTGGAACCAACATTTGACATTTCACCTTCAACCATCAACATCCAACCTGCGCCATTCGACACTTGCGACTTTTCAGCAATTGTCCTGGTCCGAACCCGTCATCGCTCATGGAGACGCAGCAGCAACCGCGCGATGCGCTGCAACTTGGCGCCCTGGCGTCTCGCAATGCGCTCATGTCGAGGAGCTTGTATTCGAAAATAACCCTCGAGCATCATCACCATCCCACCACCTCTACCGCCTCTACCACCTCTACCGCCACCACCACCATCAGCAGCAAGCGACAGAAACTCGACGATGAACACAGTGAACCCAGCATGAAACGCCGCTTCCAGGCCGAATACTCCAGCGTCCAGACCCTCCCCGCGTCACTAGCAGCCAAGCAGCCGTCAAAACAACCGGGCAAGAAGCTCCTCGTTCCCAGACCAAAGGCCCCCGGCGCACCGCCGCAAAAGTTGCTCGAGGCCGGTCCAAGTTCCGCAAACAACAGCTCAAGCGCTCCGTCGTCGCATCAGACCAACATGAGCCTCATGTCAAGAAGAGACGGCCCCGGCGGCGCCATTCAACAACAGAAGCCCGAGTGGCATCCTCCATGGAAGTTGATGAGGGTCATCTCCGGCCACCTCGGCTGGGTTCGAGCCCTGGCCGTCGAGCCCGGCAACAAATGGTTCGCCAGCGGCGCCGGCGACCGCACCATCAAGATCTGGGATCTGGCCTCGGGCTCCCTCCGCCTGACCCTGACCGGACACATCAGCACGGTCCGCGGCCTCGCCGTCTCTCCCCGACACCCCTACCTGTTCTCCTGCGGCGAGGACAAAATGGTCAAGTGCTGGGATCTCGAGACCAACAAGGTCATCCGACACTACCACGGCCACCTCAGCGGCGTCTACACCCTCTCTCTGCATCCAACCCTCGATGTTCTCGTCACGGGTGGTCGAGACGGCGTCGCCCGTGTCTGGGACATGCGCACTCGAAGCAACATCCATGTGCTCTCCGGCCACACCGGCACCGTCTCCGACCTCAAGTGCCAGGAGGCCGACCCCCAGGTCATAACAGCTTCGCTCGATTCCACAGTCCGGATGTGGGACCTCGCTGCCGGCAAGACCATGGGCGTCCTCACCCACCACAAAAAGGGCGTCCGAGCCCTTGCCGTCCATCCTGCCGAGTTTACCTTTGCCAGCGGCAGCACCGGGAGCATCAAGCAGTGGAAGTGTCCCGAGGGGGCATTCATGCAGAATTTCGAAGGCCAGAATGCAATCATTAATACATTAAGCGTCAATCAGAATAATGTTTTATTCTCAGGAGGTGTGTTTTTTATTTTATTTTATTTTGGTTTTATTTCTATTTCTGTTTTATTTTTATTTTTGTTCATTTTTTTCTACCAAAGAAACAACTCAACCCAGATTCCAGCAAGCTAACAACCATTCCCCCACCCAGGTGACAACGGCTCAATGAGCTTCTGGGACTGGAAAACCGGCCACCGCTTCCAAACGCTGGATACCACCGCCCAGCCCGGTTCTTTGGACGCAGAGGCCGGCATCATGAGCTCAACTTTTGATCGGTCTGGCTTGCGGTTAATATGCGGTGAAGCGGACAAGACGAGTGCGTATTTCTCCCTCTCTCTCCCTCTCCCTCCCTCTCTCTCGCTTTCTCTTTACCCTTCCAAGCCCACCCATAGCAGTTCCTAACCCCTTGCAGTCAAAATCTGGAAACCCGATGAAAACGCCACCGCGGAGAGTCACCCCCTCGAATGGACACCCACATTAGGACGGCGCAAATTCTAAGGACGCAGCTATCCTGGGCGGAAGGGGGTGTGCGTTGCGTGGAAAGGGGGGCAACATTCATGCCATGTTTGGCGTTTTTCTTGGCAAGACAAGGGAAAAATAAAGAACAGAAAATTTATGATTTGGGAATAGTTCAGAAGGAATAATCAATGAGGGAAAGAGCAAGAAGAAGGAAAGAGCAAGAGGGAAAATTGGGATTGCCATAATAATACCCCCATGAAACGATGTTGTATACTAGTATATTCACTACTGTACATTACATGTTTTATACTCCAATGCCCATGGCTTTCAACTCTCCGTCGTCACGGAGCGCCATCTTTACTTCATCGTCTGCGATGGCGAGACGCAGCTTGCTTGATCTCTCGGCTCGGTGGGCTTCTAGATGGACCAGTCCGGCGGCCACGAGGTCCAGCGCGGCGGTGTGTACGAAACTCGGCCGTCCTAATCGTCGCTGGTTGGCTGCGCCTGGTGTTCCCTGGAGACCGTTGTCCAGAATTTGCGCCATGCCGGGCAGCGCGGGTGCTGCGTGCGCGGTGGCTCGCTGCAATTCGTCGACCGTGTCGCCAAAGGTCGTCTCCGCGAGGCCGGTCCGTCGGATTCTCAGGAGGAGCGCTGCCATGAGCAGCTTGGACATTAGTGGCAGGCCTCGCAGGTGCTGTTGCACGGGGTTGGTTGTCGCTTCGTTGATGGCCTTTTTGATGGTCGCGATTGTGACTCTGCCGCGTCTTGGCATTGGATCTTGCTTGCCGTGCTTGCTCGGTGTTGATGGATCTCCCTGCTCGTCGTTTTCTGCAATCTCCACAGCACGCCGGCAGATGTCGAGAGCTCGACGCGCGTCGCCGCTGACGGCGGCTACTTTTCGGCTGGCGAATTGGACAGCATCGGCATCTACGACGTCTCCGGGGACACCCTCTAGACGAGACTGTATAATCTTCATGAGCTGCTCGTGGGTGTAGCCTGGAAAGGTGATGCGCGTAAGACCTGGTAGAGAAAGCGCTGTTAGAATCATACATTGGGATGGGTAGTTTCCGATGAGCTAGTATAACACACACACACACACATAAAAAAGAAATACATACCAAGACGACTGCTGATTTTGTTACTCAGGGTTCTTTCAGGAAGATCCATGGTATTCGCAACGGCAAGCACAATGAGACGACTATGCCGCAGAGTCGGCCAATTGAAAAAGTTGTACATGACGGCCTGGTTTTTGGTGACGAGCTGGTCAAGCTCATCCATCAACACAACACAAGGCACGCGTCTGGGACTGGGATTGCTGAATTCTCGCTCCAGCAGATCTAGAGCTTGAGAAGGACTTGCTCGCTCTCCCCTCAATGCCTCCCACAGTAGCGTATATGATTGATGAGGATCAGTAATCTTCATGCCGTTTATTTCGACAAAAATGAAATCGTCTAATTCATCAGAGCCAACAGACTCCTCGAGACGGGATATGACTTCGCGAACGGTGGCGGTTTTTCCTGTACCAGGAGTTCCCGAAATGTAGATGCAGTTTCCAGTTCCTTCCGAAATGGAAGCTTCGAGGTGGGAGTACACCAGGGAGAACTCGCCCTCCCGACATGGTAAGCTTGTTGGAACAGAAGAAACATGAAGACGAGACCGAGCTATTTGAAACGGCGATCCCTGTACGGCACTTGGCGATAGCTTCCGGGTTGCCAAAGGCGTGAATTCGAGCTTTCTGCCCGGTCCGCTGTGGCAGAAATTAGTACGACGTTGATGACACACACAAACCGTCCACCCTTTCTTGTCCTAGAGGGGGAAAGACTACGAAAAAAGCTTCATTGATCAAGTGTACTTGCCTTCTTTGAGTACGAGATCCTGGCTCAGTAACTCGTTTGGACTGAGGCGTTGTGATGGCGGATCGAGCTACCTTGGTCGGTGTCTGCGGCGGTTGGTAGGCTGTGTCCTGAGGTGATTGTTCACGAACTTTTCGTCTGCCACGGACAGCCTTTGTGCCCTTTTCGACAAGATCAATCAGTCGAAATAAGTCGTCAACACCTGTGTACAAGTCCTCCCAAACAAACTCGTCTGTATAAGTAGCCGTTCTCGTGTTGCAACCCCTTCGACAGATAAAGGTCTTTCCGTAATCTTTGGAATTGCGTGCAATCTTGCCAGAGGGATAGGCAGATAGGAAAGATTCCAGAGAGCTGACTTTTGCTTTGCCATTGATCGACGCCAGGGGATTGATATCCCAGGACGGAGAAATGTATAGTTCATTCTGGAGAGGGGGGAATGTTGTCAGTCAGCATTTCTAGGCTTCAAAAAAGGAAACGGAAGAAAAGAGGAAGAAAAATGCAAGGGACCTTGAATGAGCCATTCCATTACCCAATAAAAATCGCTTCTTTTCCTATCCTTATTGCGAATCTCCTTTTCGGTTGAGAACCACATGAAATTGGCTGCTTTTTCGCCTTCACCGTCATCGTCAATGAATTCGCAGATGATGGCCACCCAGGCTTCGTTCGACCCCTCTGCTTTGAGCAGTACTATATCGCCGATTCGACACTCAAATGTGCCTATCCGAGCTCCAGTAATCTTGGTGCCGGTGACTTTGCGTCTCTTTCGATCGTTCTGCGTTCCATCGCTCGCTCGCTCGGGATTCTCGACGTCGTAGATCCACTCCCAAGGCAAATCGTCACTGCCTAATTCATCATCAGAGTCGCCCCGGCTGACGCCTGGGACAGCTCGTTTCTGTCTTGTATTCGTCCCGGTTGCCTTTTGCTTGGCACTTTGCGGTGCCATCATGTGCGGCAATATCTGTATGGCAAAGGCCCAAGGGGATCAAGGTCCATTTACGCGACTCGAGACGCGACTGTCACTTGCAGGGTAGGCGTGTGCACAGAGGATTGACACGCCGTCTGCCCCACCAAGACCGACACCCGGCCGGCAATAAGTCCTCCGCGTTGCAATACCAAGTGCCAAGACCAACGGCATATCAAGTCACAGGAGTCCTCGACAAGCACAAGCAGACGTTGGAAATTCCAAGTCGTCTAGTCTGTATGACTCAGAAACATTCGCCGGAATCAAGTTGAGATGCTCTGTACTGTTCAACAGCACCTCCCCGTAGGACGTTGACAGTCAGACAAAGAAGATAAATCCTACGAAATATGGACATTCTGGCCGCCGGGAACCATGAGACCAGGCGCGTGGGCTTGTGTGTGTGATTTGAAGTGCCGGACCGATTCCGACTTTTGGCAGCTGCGAGATACTGCGTGACAGCTGCCGCCTGCCAGTCAGTGAAATGTGGCCATGGATGTAAAAGTTCTCTGTGAATCTCAATCCGAATCCGAATCCGAGCTTTCACACACACACGTACACACATGACAAACTATCCCTCTACTTTGCCACCTTTCGCCGTCTAGCACTGCTTGAAAAATACAAACTTAACCATGGGCCAACGCGGCCCTGGAAGTGGTCGTCGCCAATCTCATGCCAGCGACGAGGAGACCCGACAGGGCGGCAGAAGAAGATGGCATGATGCTCAAGTGATGCCTAGTGCAAAAGCACAGGTAGATCAGGAACGTCAAAAAATAATCAACGAGGCAACAGAGGAATATTTCGGGCACCCTCCCCAGGATGAAGTCCTATTCGAGGTATGCTCAGCTCAATGAGTACTTGTACATCATGATCGTACTTTAATCCTTAATGCCCAAAGCTAATCATGACAAAGGCCACCCTTGTCATTCCAGGAAAGCAGATGCTTATACCTGAGCTTTTTGATCCAGCATGCTTCGATGCCGTCAGAAGAGCTCATGAGGTTTGGGTTGTTCAAGAGAAACCCAACAACATACACATCCACAGTCGTACCTTGTCAAACCTCAAAGAGGCCTTCAGAGAGATCAATTGGGTCATTCATGACATTAGAACTGCTCAAAACCACGTCTCAAGTCTCTTTGTCGTTCAACTGCCAATTGAAGGGGAACGTCCGATTACAGTGGAGTTGGACTGCCGCCCACAAGCATCTTCACGCAGTGGTTCGCAACAACTGATTTCTGTACAAACGAACTTCCATATTGCAAATGGTCTTATGAAAGAACTCGGAGCGAGCTTCATATCATCTACAGATGCCTTGCAAAGCCGTCCGAACGAGATATTGCAAATGCGTGTTGAATTTGGCCATGTGAAGATCCGGCGACGAAAAAAGATCACACAGGAAAATGGAAACGCAAATGAAATGCCATACACCGAGTTTGCGAAAATGACATCGCAATACGGAAAGAGAGGTGGTGCTGATTTTGAAGGAAAGCTGGAAGGTTCCGGGCTTGCCTCAAATATAATACGTCATCTTTTGCAGCCTGGCACGGAATTTTTCCATCGCCATCAAAATACAACCTTTCACGACACCATATCGATCAAGTTACAGAGCAACACCCTAGAGGCCGAAATAGACCGAATGAGCAAGGGGTCAGCATGGACAAACATTCGTTTGCTGAAGCACGATAATTGGCCTCCACTCAAATGGACAATTCTTGCCCCTGACAGGAAGTACGACTGGTGTTTCCGAGTCGATTCAGGCATAAATCTGCCGATATCCCCACCAGTATCGGATTTGATCAAAAGTATCATCGTAAACCGCGACACACACGAGCTATTGGCGACAACATTTGACGCACACGAGCTATCGACTGCAGCAACAGCATTCTTGCAGAACCCAGTCAACATTGGAATCAAGAATCCTCAGCGATGGACCGATAAGGTTGATCAGATCTTGCTCAAGTCAACTGTTTCCATACCTTTTCGTGACACTCCCTATGTAATGGATATATCTGTCCATCGCCTGTGGGAAGGCGTTGACACTCATGCCTATCCTCATCAATCATGGCAGAGCGTGGGGTTCCATGGAATCCACTGGGCAGCAGAGTTGGGCATGGTGAACAAGACCGGTACGAGAAAGGACTGGGGAGTTCATCAGAGGCATGTCTGGCGAGGCTCGGCAAACACTGCGGAAGGCCAGTTCGAGGAGTTTGTTTCTTACGTTTTGGAGGGCCTCTCGGCTCTGGATGGCATTTAAACCATGACTCCACAGAAAGAAACGGCATCATCATTTGTAGATCACAGGACGTTCTAGGTTTTGACTCTCGCGATAGGGTAGCTTTTGTTGTTGTTGCTGAATTTCGCAAAGGTCCATTAAACTTGATTCTGCACCAACCTTTCAAGGATCTTGCGGTTGGGCCGCCTGAGCGGCCATTATCTTTTGCCGTAATACTAGTCCAAATGTGAACAAAAAGAAAAGCAGAGAGGCCAAAAAAGGAAGGGGGAAAACGGCCAGCACCACGCCCATGACGCGACGTGATGATTGGTTAAACACAACATACCTTCTTCTACTGCTCTAACATTGGCTTGTTTTCTCTGTACAATCGCCTCGAGCTCCTTCAAGTTGTTGCCCAACCCGGTCGTCTTGTCGTCGTAAAAGTCCTTGGCTGCTTTTAATTTCTATGTTGGCGAAGTTGGTGCCATGTCAGTGATATGTTATTCCAGAATAAATTAAACCGCAGTCCGATAAATCCGCGTCTCGACCCCCCACACACCTTTTCAATCAAGAATCCAGTCCCGACATCCACCAGCACCGTCTCGCCATTCGAAATCTCTCCCTTGACGTATAGCGAATTCGTGAGAGGCACAAGCACCGAGTTTGACGAAGCTGTTTTATCTTTTTTTTTTTTTTTTTTTTTTTTGGGTGAAAGTTTTAGCAAATGCACTGGACGGGTAGATTGTCCCAAAGTATATCCTCTGTTTTTGTTTCCACCAAAGAAACAAGGAAGGAAGAAAAAGTAAAATAGAGAAAAAGGAGAAGCAAGAGAGAGAGAAAAAAAAAAGGAGAAAAAAAGGAAGATAAAAAAATAAGATCATACCTTCCGCTGACTGTATCCGAGCCTCCACACATCGCTGACACTCCTTAAACTTGTTCTGCGCGCCGTGAAGCTGCGCGTACGAGCTGGTCAGGTGCTCGAGCTCTTCGTCGAGCTGTTTCTTTACCTGCGCCAGTTGCTGTGGCTCGAGGGTATCGAGATTGACTGTTTGGTTCGGGCGGGTGAGTTGTGGTTTTTTTTTTTTTTTAGTTTTTAGTGGTGGCGAAGAGAGAAAGAAAGCGGAGGATGAGATTATGTTGAGCTTGGCTTACTGGTTTCTCTGTCTGACATGTTTTGGCTGTGGTGGTGGTGTTGTGTTTGTTCGAGGCGATTTAGGGATTGGGTTTTGGGAAGAATGTGATGCTTGGAGAGGTGGGATTGCGCCGCGGGGGGAGGGGCAGGGTGGTGGTTGGTGGTTGGTGGGGTGGGTTGGTTGTAGTCGGACTTGTCTTGGGAGTTGGGAGGGTTTGCTTTGTTGCAATGTCACGGCATACAAGTGTGTAAGTGGTTATGTCTAATTGATATGCTACTGTCACAAAATGCCAGAGAAACTTGAAAATACAAAAATTGTCCTGCTGCCTTTCGAGAAACCCCTTTTCCAGATACGTGGCTTGTGAGTTCACTCAGCCTTGAACCAGAGTCTCTAGCCTCTTGGGTTCAAGCACACTCCTACTCGTACATAATGGAGCTTAAATACTTACAAAGTGCCTAGGCAGGTACTTAATAATACACATCTCCTAGCCTTTATTCCAAGAGTTTCAACCCATGGTTCACAATTGCGCCAACACGGTAGCCAGGTGAGGCGCAAGATCACCAACAGGGATATTCTCCTTCAATGAAAGGCTGCGGCACTGCACCTCGCAGATGCCCTTTTCTCGCCATGCCTTGCCTAGCACAATGATCACTGGATACCCAATCAGGTCAGCATCTTGCATTTTCCACCCAAATGTCTGTTTGCGATCATCCAACACTGCATCAAAACCATGGCCACCAGAAGCTGACGGAGAGGTGAGTGTATCGTAGAAGTCGAGTATAGCATCTGTGACCTTCGAACTTGGAATCACAACGACTTCGAATGGCGCAATAGCTCGGGGCCATTGAAGGCCTCGCTCGTCCGCCTTGTGTTCTGCAACGGCGCCAAATATGCGCGACACGCCGATACCGTAGCATCCCATCTCAACTGCTATGGGGTCTTTGGAATCGGGAAGTGCGACTGAGAGAGCCAGGGGCTCTGAGTAGCGGGCTCCCAAGTAAAACGTGTGGCCCAGTTCTAGTGCCTTTTGGACGCGAAGTTGACCGGCTTCGCAGCGAGGGCAGCCGTCACCTTCCACCAGACGTAGTAGATTCAGCCCTTGTCCATTATGTGATATTATGGGAGGAGGCTGAGATATTGTCATCTTCGAAACTCGCTCAGCTGCAGGCAAGATGGGAAGCTGATTCGCTAGTTCGCTGTATGAGCTTGCAAGCCTCATATCCACGACGTTTATGACCTTGACGTTGGTGCCGCTTGAATCATCTGTGCCAGTTGACAAGGTTTCCGTCCAAACCTTGACTGAATCGTCAATACTTGTATCCAGATCTGCAACGACTTCTTTCACAGCATGGGTATTGATCTCAGTTGCCTTGCCTGCCCGGCCCTTGGCAGGATACCATGCATTGATTAATACTTTTCGATCCTTGGTGATCCCACGCCAAACGTTAATCTCGTGCAAATGGATGCCTTGATTGGACAATGATGGGTCTGAAGAAGATAATTTTCGTGTAGTAGCAACTTCGTCATTTGCGGTATATTCGCAGGAGTCACAGCTTATAACGGTGTCCTCGCCGATGGGATTCGGTAAATGGTATTCATGGCTGTGGTTACCTCCCATATCTCCTGAACTTGCTTCTGCAACCAGTATCGGCATTTTCAAATCCGCAAAGAATGCACGATAGGCTCCAGCGACTTCGCGATATGTGCTAACTGCAGAAGCATATGACGTGTCAAAGGTATACAGGTCCTTCATGACAAATTCACGCGAACGCAGGAGCCCATGACGAGGACGCATTTCATCGCGATATTTCCTTGCTGCCTTTTGATATTAGCGTACATTTCTTTTCTATCCAAGGAGCGAATGCAATGGACAAACTTGTCTGATAGAGGCGCAGCGGCAGGTCTTTATACGACTTGATCGTACTTGCGACCAGCGATGTTACTTCTTCTTCATGGGTTGGGGAGAGCATCATGGGAGATTGTTTGCGATCGACCAGTCGAAAAAGCTATGGTAAATTAATATGCGTCTGACGCCAGATAAAAAACTGAAAACTGGAGAAACAAAATCACAAAAAGGAAAAGGACCAAGAAAGAAAAGAACATTGACAATGAGCGTACCTCCGAGGACACTTGATCGAATCTTCCGCTTCGACGCCATAGTTCTTCAGATGTTAATGTTGACAACGACAGCTTCGATGCGCCTAGAAAAAGAAAAAAAGACGTGCTCAGCCTGGTGATGCGCCATGTGTGTAATGGCTAGCCACAAGCAAATTTACCAATTGACGCCATATGCTTGTCGAGAAGAGCTTCTACTTTATTCTGAACGCGCAGTCCCAGCGGTAGCAGTTGAAAGATGCCAGATTGGGCCTTGAGAAATGGGAGTGAGCCTTTTGGAAAATGAGACCAAGAGAGAGCCGGGAGTCCAGGACTCACTCACCTGGCGTAGAAACCCAGCGCGAATAAGTTTACCATACCCAGCTATCTTGTCTGTCAGCCTTGCTTTCTTATGAGAGAAATCACGAATGACGTACTCTCTCCCTCACTTGCTGCGACTCCCCCGGTTGGAATCCATAGTTTCGAAAGAGTCGAACGGGCTCTCAACCCGATAGTCGAGCCGGTGTTGATTAAGAAGGGCTTGGAGACATTCGCAGATGCCAATCGCCTTACTGCATGCCTTGTTAGGTTCATCTTTTGAGAGAGCATCGTACCGCTGATCCCATTGACCTTTATAGATGCATTTTGAAGGCAATTAGCTGCAGCTGCACACATGTACGTTGTAACATGTCTGATGGCAAGGATTCTCACAGAGCGGAACTGACAGTACCGATGCTCAATGCGACATGGGGAAGAGTGACTTGACGGTTGGAAGCTAGTCCTCTTATGGAAAGGTTAGATTGTGCGTCGGATACCTGAGTACACTACCCGTCGCTGAAGAATTAAGTCACAGCTTCACTTGCGTTTTGTTTTCAGTGTTTTCAACGTCTTTACAACGCTCTTCTTGAAAATTTCTTTTAATCTGAATAGGCACTTCTTTTTTCGTACGATTTGGCATGAAGCAAAGGTACCTTAGTATAGGTAGTTCCTGGGCAGATACACGTACACTGATACAAATCGAGGTGGGGCTGTTGATAAGATAGAGCGCCGTCAAAAAAAAAAAAAAAAAGTCAACTGCAAGGCCTCAGCCTTTTGTCAAGGTTATCCAAACTACGCAGGCACCTGACGATTGCCGGTCTCTGACCTGTCCAAAATGCCCAAGCCGCAGAAAAAGGGCAAGAGCCCTCGAGTCCAAAAAGAGAGACAGAGTTTCGATAAGAATACCTTGGCTCAACTCACCTCAAAAATCGACCAAAACCTGAGCTCCCACGACCATAAACGAAAGAACCCCCCCACCAACGCTGGAATCCAAAAGGAACAAAAAAGACGACGACAATCCGAGCAAATTCTACCTCAGAAGGGAAAGGGACAGCAAACAGTGGATCAAGATGTTTTGCTTGCTGAAATCAAGGCTCTTGGCGGTGATGAGCAGGATCTTGAACTCATCAACGGCGTAGACTCTGACGACGAGACGGGCGCAAAAGGATCAACCGGCCGCATCGATGAGAGCTTGAAGGATGACCTTCTTGCTCTGACCAAGGAGCTCGGATTTTCAAATTTAGCACCCGAAGTCACTATTGAATCAGAACCCGAAGAGGATGAAGAAGTCGACGACGACGACGAAGAGTCTTTAGATGAGGAAGAAACCAGCGAAGATGGTAGTGAAGATGAGGACAATGGTACTGTGGAAGCAAAGCGTTTGAAGAAAGCCGGGGGCATGGTTAGTATCATGATTCTGGCGTGCGGGAAAAAAAGTGATAAAGGTTCAGAGTGGTAGCTAATGTTGCGATGCACAAGACGTTTGAACCACGGGCCGACTGGCATGCATACAATTTACCAAAACTGCCTGCACCAACGGTTGATCAGCTTGGGGCATTTGTGGGCGCCGCAGATGCACTCAAATTGCACGCTCAGACTCTACTAGACAACGACTCCAACAAGTACAGAACTAGCGTGTTTGCCTCGGCATCTCACAAATTCTTGTCTACCATCATGTCATCTGGCACACTCACCGACAAGGTGTCAGCTCTGACACTAGCGGTACAAGAGTCACCGGTGCACAATATTCGTGCATTCGACGCTCTTTTGAATTTGGCTTCAAAGAAGAGTCGTGCGCAAGCTCTCGGGGCCATCGGAGCTCTTGTAGATTTGCTTGGTCCAGGAACGCTACTACCCTCAGACCGACGATTACGTCCTTTCCAAGGTCAACCTGGGCTCTTGGGAACCTTGCAGAAACACTCAGTCAAGTCATGGTCACCTAGTCAACCACTACCGGGCAAGATCACCGAAGAACATCTGATATCATGGGCCTATGAGCACTGGCTCAAGGAAACCTACTTCAAAATCATTCAATTACTGGAGACATGGTGCTCCGATGAAATCGAGTATTCTCGCATGAAGGCTGTGGATTTTGTCTACGGTCTGCTCAAGGAGAAGCCGGAGCAGGAGTCAAATTTGCTCACCCTGATGGTCAACAAGCTGGGCGACCGCGATCGAAAAATTGCATCCCGAGCATCCTATCTTCTGCTGCAATTACAGGTTTCTCATCCTGGAATGAAACCCATCATTATTCGATCTATCGAGCAGGACATCCTCCTTCATCCATCACAAGACCACCGGTCAAAATACTACGCCATCAATACGTTGAACCAGACCATTCTTAGCAGCAAGGAGCCCGCTGTCGCCGAAAGCCTTATCAGGATTTACTTTGAACTCTTCATCACGATGCTGAAATCGGGTAGTTTGGGAATTCCCCTGGAGAATGGCTCTGGCGATACCAAGAAAACTAGCAAACCAAGAAAGAGATGGGATGGTAAACACGGTGACAGGCAAAATGGAAACTATCCTCCAACCCCCAAACCAGGAAACAACGCTTCAGTGCCCGAAACAGAGGCTGCCGACAAGCTGGTTTCAGCATTACTTACTGGTGTAAATCGTGCTGCCCCGTTCATAGGCACGAATGATGCGATGTGAGTTTGGCTACCGCTAAAAAACACAAACCCTTTCTGATGCTTCTTTGATTAAGAGCTAACTCGAGTTGCGTGCAGCATGGAGAAACATCTGGATACGCTTTTTAGGATTGCGCACTCGGCCAACTTCAACACCGGTATTCAGGCCTTGCTGTTGATTCAGCACCTGTCGTCGGTCCGAAATTTGGCCACAGATCGCTTCTATAGGACACTGTACGAATCATTGCTTGATCCACGTCTAGTCACGTCATCAAAGCAAGCATTGTACCTCAATCTGCTTCTGAGAGCTTTGAAGAGCGACGTCGATGTTCGAAGAGTAAAGGCTTTCGCCAAGAGAATGCTGCAGATTTCTAATCTCCACCAAGCTCCCTTTGTCTGTGGATTGCTTTACGTCATTGCCAATCTGCGACAAACTTTTCCAGATCTTTCCACGCTGGTAGAAGCGCCCGAAGTTTCGATATTTGACGACGACACATCAGCGACGTTGCCCGGATATGACGGCCGGAAGCGAGACCCCGAGCACAGCAACGCACAAAGGAGTTGTCTGTGGGAAGTGGTATGTCCTTTTTTCCTACGTGCCATAAAGAAAATGAAAAAGAACTGAGCTGACCGACAAATCGCAGATTCCTTTCCAAGCACACTTTCATCCGTCTGTTAGCCTTTTCGCCGAAGCTCTTTTGGATAAGACGAAGAAGGTGCAAAAGCCTGATATGGAAAGTCATACGCTTATCCGATTTCTGGACAAGTTTGTGTACCGCAATCCCAAATCAACCGACTCATCACGCGGAGCGTCTATCATGCAGCCGCTTCGCGCGGCCAAGGATTTGGGCGACATTTGGCTGGGAAGCAAAGGTGCTGGGTCCATGTCAGCACCTGTTAATTCTGCTGCGTTTTGGAAGAAGAAGACGGAAGATGTGGCTGTTGACGATGTCTTCTTCCATGAATACTTCCAGCATGCTGGCAAAGAGCCCAAGACACCAGCGAAGAAGAAGCAAGCCGAGGCGGATCAAGAGGATGAAGCCGACGAAGACGAAGTCTGGAAAGCTCTTGTGTCTACTCGACCAGAGATTGAAGATGACGGGTCAGAAGAAGGATTCGACGATCTCGACGACTTGGACATGGCTTCAGAAGATGGATCATCTCCAGCGCTCTCTCTGGGAAGTGACGTTGACGATGAAGACGATGAAGACATGGGTGTGGCTTTGGATGACGATGATGACGACGATGATGATGAAATTGGTTCGGATGGGTTGGTAGCCGTTGGCGGGGACGATGCAGACGACGGGGAGGAGAAGAGCGACAAGAAGACCAAGAATAAGTCGAGGAGAAGGGCCCTGAAGGACCTGCCGATGTTTGCGTCAGTAGATGATTACGCGGAGCTGCTGGCTGGCGAGGAGGATGGCCTGTAGGAGATGGTAGAGGACTTGTAATTGCAGAGGATGATATCCATTGTATGTACACATGAGTTGAACTTTTGAATCGTGGGCCATGAGAGTAGCAACAGTAAAGCACAAAGCGTGCGAGACTTGATATACTTTTTGTGCCCGTCCAGCCCGCTTACGCCAGTCAATGCGTTTACTGTTTTTTTTTTTTTTTTTTTTTTTTTTCTTCTTGTCTTTTTCATACCGCAGAAATGTCACGGCATGAAATGGTTGAAATACAAATTATATCAATCAGAGCAGAGCAGCCCGTCAAGGATGAACAGACAACCCAAACCAGAAAAGCGGGTCAACCTCTGCCGAACCTCGGATAGTCGAGGCGAAGCGCCAAGGTACCCGTAACCCGAGCAATTTTTGAAGTTCTACTTCACAACGGGCGAGACGTTGGCTCCGGTTTCAGCCATTTCCCTCTGGCATCGACAACGGGTCTATGTTCTGGTAACTCCTTGAAAAAAATTGGACATGTTCAGCCCTCGGGTAGGTCATGGGGCACGTTGGCTGGCGCGGCAGTCATGCAGGACGACGGCAATTCGATGGGACATGTCAGCAGCGGCATTGTCGTCGGCTCAAGGTTCCGTCTGTGGCGGTTCACGACGCTGGGAGCACTCCAGTGGCAGGTCGAGCAGCGGCGTCGATGGGTTGAGGGCGGGAGCGGTCGGCGGTGGTTTGAATGGCAAGGCTGTTCATGGTGAAGCTGGGATGGGGGGGAGCAAGGCTGGGGATGTTTCTGGTGAGTAGGGATGAGGAAAAATATCGAGACCCTTCTCAGATACACAAACACACACACATACACACATATATATGTACATCTTATATATAAACATTCCCGTAGACCTTCGCAGATTCTAACCTTCTCATTACCAGACCAACCGAGCGGCAGCGGCAGCGGCAGCGGCAGCGGCAACGGCGGACGCACATTCCGAAAGGGCCTCTTGTTCGTCCTCATCGGACTGGGGTGCGTCGGTGCAGGAGCATACGGCGCATGGCAGACCCTCCAAAGTCAAGGCCTAGGCTTCTACTCCGACTCGGAAAGCCTTAAGCGCTACACGCCCGACGACGCCGACGCCCACGCGCGACACATCCAAGACACCATCAACTCGCACCCCCTGGTGACGAGCCTGCGTCAGCGCCCCGAGCTGACGGAATCGCGACCCCATCTGAAAATGCCAGGCCAGTACCGCGCCCGCAGCCTGACGGGCAGCGCGCTGGCCGGCCCGGGCAAGGTCCCCGTGCCGGCGTACGCGTGGACCGAGAGCGGAGGCAAGTCGCTCGTGTCGGTGGTGTTTGTGGGGGAGGATCTCTGCGGGCATCCGGGCATTGTGCATGGGGGGTTCCTGGCGACCATGCTGGACGAGGGCCTCGCGCGGTGCTGCTTCGGCGCGCTGCCGCATAATATTGGGGTGACGGCCAATCTGAATATCAATTATCGGAAGCCAACGCCCGCGGGTTCGTTCCTGGTGCTGCGGGCGGAAACCACAAAGGTGGATGGGCGGAAGGCATGGGTCAAGGGCCAGATTGAGTCGTTGGCTGGGCCGGACGAGACGCCGGTTGTGTATGCCGAGGCGACGGCGCTGTTTGTGTCTCCCAAGTTTGCAGCTGTGAGTACTCCTTACCTTCCCCTTTGAAAGAAAAGGAAAAGACAGAAAGAGAGAAGAAAGATAAGTAAAAGAAAGCAAAGACAGGAAGCAAAGAGACAGAGAATGAGCAACGAGGAATCGGTTCACTGGATAATATGCTAACCTGGTCTTCTCTTCCGTCCTAGATGCTTCCGAAAATTACATAGACAGAACACCTTGGAATGGATCGCGATGTGATGTTTCGCGCGGCAAGTTGTCCGAGTGTATCTTGCTGGGGAGTCCAGCGTTGCACAGCATACATTGTCTGCATTTCTTTTTCTCTCTTATTGTCCTTTTTTCTTTCTCCTCTTCCCCCAATTTCTTATTCATATCTCTTCATCCGTCTCGGGTACTGCATTTCATGTAATAACCTTGCACGGCCACGGGGTTACACACATGATACAACGCATCTGCTTCTTGTACACAAACCATAAAAGCCAGAATAGAAACCAATACACTAGACGAGATAGACGTCGCTGCGGCCAATACACTCTCCGACGCTGCCATCCGACCTCAAATCCAGTCATGCCATTCTCCTGTTGTTGTCCTCCTCCTCCTCCTCCTCCTCCCCTGGGCCGTCGCACCCCCACGACCCGCCCCGACCCGGACTGTCGCCATCATGGCGCATTCTGACTCGTCCAATTCGTGTGCCTCCCCCGCGACCTGGCGATGGCGACACCGGCCCAAGCACATCATCCCGCCACGATAAATCTTGTCTCTTTTTGTTATTCTCTTTTTTTTTTTTTTCATTTCCCTTTTTCTCTGCATGTTATCTTAGATCGGATTTTCATTGCGCTCCCATATCGTCACCATGGCCACGTAAGTCCCTCGCACGCCCAATTGCGCAATATTCCCTCACACACGCCACTCGTCTGACCCCCCCTGTCTTTACTATCCGCATTGCATCATCATGTCGCGAATACCTTCATTCTTGACCTGCCCTGCCAACAATACCCCTCCTCACAACACCACCAACACAAACATCAATCTCCTCTCGCACCCTCCTCATCCCTCACAGCCAAACAAAATTAAAAAAATCTACACAAATACAAACAATTTATGAGCCCTTCCAATGACACTCATCAACAAATCCAACAGCAACATAACCTGGCACCCCTCCCTCTCCCGCCACGAGCGCAACCAGCTCCGCCGCCAACGCGGCCTCACCATCTGGCTGACCGGCCTCTCCGCCTCGGGCAAATCCACCGTCGCCACCGCCCTCGAGCAGCACCTCCTGCATCTGGGCCGGGCGGCCTACCGGCTCGATGGCGATAATGTGCGCTTCGGGCTGAACAAGGACTTGGGGTTTTCGGAAAAGGATCGGAATGAGAATATTCGGCGTATTGCAGAGGTATGTTTTAAAAAAGATGTAACTCAATACTGCCTGTATACTTTTTTTATTATTATTTACCTCTTTCTTGTATATATATAATATAATATATATATATATATATATATATATATATATATATCTAACTAAACACCCATCACCAAAGGTCGCCAAGCTCTTCGCCGACTCCTCCACCATAGCCATCACATCCTTCATCTCTCCCTACCGCGCCGACCGCGACATAGCCCGCCAGCTCCACGCCGCGTCCTCCTCCCAAAGCGGCAACGCCAACACCCCCGCAGACGACCCCATCCCCTTTGTCGAAGTCTTCGTGCAGGTTCCCCTCGAGGTAGCCGAGCAGCGTGACCCCAAGGGTCTCTACAAAAAGGCCCGGGCGGGTGAAATCAAGGACTTTACGGGCATTTCGGCACCCTACGAGGAGCCTACGCATCCCGAAATCGTCATCAAGACACACGAGAGTTCGGTGGAGGAGTGTGTTGCGCAGATCGTGGACTGGCTTGTGGAGAAGGGGTATCTGGAGCTGAAGTAGGTTAGACAAGTTCGCTGCTGGGAATACGAATTTACACGACGGAGACACGGTATCAACAAGAAGGGGACATTTCAGTCCTGATATGTATGGAAGGGGTTGTGTCTATTCGTATACTTATATATAGAGTGTATTTTTTTCATATAGACAGTATGTATGGTTGCTCGGTCAGTGTTATTTGGCGCCACGTCCCAAGCATGCCTCACACGTGATTGGAAAAATTAAGAATATACATGACCGTTTTTTTTGCGTCTAAGGGGGAAAAAAAGAAACACGTGCTGGGAACCAATGGCTGCACTCTCATTATGGAAATTCCAGCTCATAGTAGACATATGCGGTATACTCCTGGCCTTCGCCAGATCCAAAACCTGCTGCTGCCATTTCTGAGCTCATTGCCGCATCGTCTTTCGTGACTCTGCCTCGCTTGTCGCGTCCGAATGCGTTGCCTCCCAGGTACGAGTAGCTCGAATCGAGGGCAGTTTTTACTTTAGGTGCCGACTTTGGCGTCGTCTGTGCAGGATCATGTCAGTCATTCTAACGGTAAGCAATGCAAGTGTGAAAAGTTGAAGCCTCCCAAGGCAAAAAAGATGCAGGGTCGGCACGTACCTTGACTAGTGCTGTGGCATATTCGAGCGGCAGGCCGTACCGCAGCACAGCTTCAACAAACACTCTGAGGGTGAGGACATGAATCCACACCATGACACTCTCGCTCCAACCGGTTCGACCGATACGGAGTGCTTCACCACACACCTTGCGCTCCTCATTTGTAACACGATCCAGCTCCCTCTGCTCTTCTTCTCGACCACCTTGAACATAGGTATACTGACGAGGGGTCCATTTCTGTTCGCGACATTTATTGATAAATTCGGCACTATGTTTCTTGAACGTGGCAACGGCGAATAGAGTAAATTCGTCATCGTGATCGACTTCAACGGAGGAACGGGGTACAACCATGGGGGCCAAGGTTTCATAGGATTTGATAAACTCCTTCTTGGAATTGGTTGGAACAGCGATGAGATGTGTCTCGATAAATTCAGAATCTTGTATGAGCAGCTTCGGGTCGACAATAGGAGTCAAGGACTTGGTCGCAAGATTGCCACTATGTTCAAAGCAAAAAAGCAAAAAAAGAATGAAAGTAAAGAGCTTGGTCAGACCACCAAAATGTACAATATTCAAGAGCGGGTTGAACTCACGTTTGGCGCCGTTGCAAAGCTGCGAGGTTCGATTTGACCGCATTGTACTGGTTGGACTTGGTTTTGACGTCATTGTCGACGTTGCTCAACTCCTGAGGATTGTGCTTTAGCAAATGTCGTTGGACAACACAAACCAACGACTTCTGGATCCATTCCTAACCTTTTGCAGCATATCTATCAGCTCACCAAGTGACTTATCGCTTCGGTATCGAATCTTGTTCCAGGAGAAGTTGCGCAGATAGTGATCCGTCGGCTCTTGATGAAGCACATGTCAATACCAATATCGACATTGACTTGAAAGCCAGGCTGGGACGGATTTCAGGCCTAAATATTAGCCAGTTGGCTTTTCTACTCACTATCATTGACCATCTTGTAAGCGGCTAGGCGCTCTTCGTCATTGTTCAGGATGGACTTTAACGACTCGCCAACCTTGGCCACAACGGCCTGGCACGTCGACTCAAGCTTGGCTAGGTCGTCGGCTTGTTGAACAAGTCCATCTAGGGTACCAATCTTGAATTCGGGAATGTTAAAGGGGCTCACGGAGCCAATGTCAGAAGATATGACGGCGGAAAGAGACGATACGGCTTCGTCCTTGTTGCTGGTGTCGAAGGCGCCGAGGGGCAGAGACACGACGGCATACCGGGAAGCCATTACGTCGGTCCACTGGTCCGAGGACGAAAGTGCTCAGGGCAGACGGATATGCGAGGTGTGTGAGCAATTGTTTCGTGAGCTGATGGTCGCAACTGTGGTGCACAATAGTGGCCTGTAGATAGCAGAGCGGCCCGACCAGCAATAGAACGTGGCCGATGAAGCTTTTGATGCTTGGTGGGAGAGGGAGCGCGGCGACCAGGATGATGATGAGGAGGAAGGAGGCTGCATGTACTGACTGGCGTGCCTCCTGGCTCCTGCCACTAAACTGCCAACTGCCTTCAGCCACACTGCCAACTGCCAAGACAACTGCCAGCTGCTGCCAGCTGCCAGCTTCCAGCCTACGCCGTCTGCTCCACTGTCGACTTGTGTCTGCCCCGCTCCCAGTCCGTGCCGTCAACGTTGCAGCCAGATGGTCAGGACTCAGGAAGACGAATATCCCAGATCAAAAGCTCCCAGTGCCTTGAACTTCTTTCCTGGGGCCTACATACCGACACATGTCCTTGGCCCAGTCCTGGATCGTGCCAGATCATCCAGCCCAACTCAAACCTTGGGACTCGAGACTTGAGAGGGCTTCCCACTCGGTGTGACCGCCCTGCTCGAGCTGCCGGACGCGCGAAATCCTGTGCAACCTCTGCACACCGAACCGGGCGCCTGTACCAGAGGTCTAGAAGTTCTTCGTCCTTCATCAGCAGCAGCGGAGCAGCAGCCTTCTCGACCAAAAAAAAAAGCGACTGGAGTCCAAGACCATTTCCCAGACTCCCGTCAGACTCCGTCCTCAGCTCCTGCAGGCCGACCCCCCCCGTCTTGTCGCCATTTGCTCGATCCATCCATCGCTGTTGCTGTCTTCTGCCAAACTCCCTTTGCACATCCCGCCGCCCGACTGCCGCTTCTCTCCGCACACACACACGTTGCTGTGTATGGCATGCAGATATAATCACATCGTACTCTGTTGTGCACCGAGTCTTCGATCCTAAATAATCGTCAATCCTGGGCATCGAATCCCGACCCTCGTTTTGGAATGGGTCTGGTCGTCTCTTGACCGCAAGCGAGCGCCTTATCGCGGCAACATGGCTCTAGTTTCCAGTACATCCATCCGTCTTCATCATCCCATCATCAACATCTCAATCATGCCAGTTCATGGCGGCAAAGGCTAACTTGATGACTTCAGCGGCCGCGGACGTCGCTTCACTCACGGTACACGCCGAGAATGGGAACAACGAGTCTACTAGAAACGACGATTCCGGCGCCCTAATAAGCAGGTCCGAAACAACAGCGCCCGCGCCCACACCCACACTCGCGCCGACTCCCACGCCCACGCCCACGCCCAATCCTAGTGAGTCACTTCCTACTTCGCGAGCCTCACAACCATGACAAGATTCTTCTGCATCATCGAATTGGTTTTGTTGATATATGCAAGCAGATAACTTGGGCCTTCGGCATGAATCTGGTCTGCTGCAGGACGCGCACGCGAGGAACGGTATCCCGAGCAAAATTCAGCACATCGCTCCAGAACAGGACTCAAATTTTTCCGTCATGCAAATTGGCCTTACGCTGAATAGAGAAGATGCAGCACGTTTGACCAGTGAAGGGACAGTAGCAGCTGCCAAAACATATGATCAGTCCGGCTACTACTCAACAATTCGAAAACAGAGGCTGAGATGGGCCAAGACTCTTGCTCAAGCCCAGTGTTCTTCCTTTGAAGACGCTGCTGCGACACAAAGCCTTGTTAAGAGGACGACGCCTTTGTCACCTTCTGAAACAAAATTCGAGCAGGCTCGACTACTCACTCTTTTGAGGTCACTGGAGCCGGCTGTCGTGGTGGATCAGATCTGTAAAGCAACCACGTACTTTGGCGGAGTACCCATGGGTGCTCCTCCTTCTGAATCTGACTCTTTTCCGCAGAGTGAAACTGGATATGGATCGGGCTCACACTTTGTTGGTTGGCTTGCCGAGATTTTTCCAAATATGGTTAGTACCACTATCTCTTGATGGCCTCAGTAAAAGTACCAGCAATCTTTTTGTTTTGACACTGCTCGATCATAGACGACTGCTCCTCCAGGGGCTGAGAAAGTAACAGACGAGTCTGGCCTGCCACCCAAGAAACGAAGGGGACGACCAAAGGGCAGTAAGAGTACCAAAGTGCGCTCGGATAAGGGCGGGAGACATGTCACCAAAAAGTCGCGTGGCGATGCACAGCCCGACGGGACAGGGAACGATGTCGAAGATGATTACGACATTGTCCGACAAGGAGCTTCTGCACTCCTCCCACACACGGATGTTATGAACACAGCATCGATACTAGAAGAAACGACACATCAACCAAGGGATGCTGCTGCCGGCGCCCCCGGCGCACCACGATCCACAAAACGAGGTCGCCCAAAGGGCTCAAAGGGCCGAAAAAAAAAGAAGACCATGGACGAAAATGCAGATGCAACAATCGCTGGGGAAGGAGCTGCTGCTGCTACTCTAGGAAGTATGGACACGACGTCAGCCATGGTTAATTCGAACCATCCACTAAGCAACGATGAGCTCGCTTCACAAGGACAATTCACGGCCCATAATTCAGTTGCGCGATCATCAAACATACCGGCATCCCAACTGAACACTTTAATAAACCATCCGACATTTGCCCAATCGAGTGAGAGGCAAACTCTGTCCAGAAAGAGAAAGACCGCAGCCGATGCTGGGGATCTCGGAGACAGTGATCAGACAGCAGGTTCTTCTTCTCAGACACCAGAGATGGCAAAACGTTACCGTGCTTCTGAGACGAGTAGTGACCGGATTCCACCAGTTTCCAGTAGCAGCAGCAGCTTCGACAATCAGAATCACACTGGCAGTATGAACCTCGAAGGCCCCAGCAGTTATTCGGGCACTCAGCTGCCGCAGTATTATATTCCCCCTTCTGGGCAGCAGTCCCATTCAAATTATTCCCCCAATCTGACCCAACCTCACCTGGGAAGGTCTCCGCCGATTTCTTTTGCTACAAACAACATACATATGGCAAGACAGAAGTACTTTCAACAACAGCAGCAGCAGCAGCAGCAGCAGCAACAACAACAACAAAATCATCATCAACAACAACACCATCAACAGCAGCAACAACACCATCAACAGCAGCACCATCAACAGCAGCAGCAGCACCATCAACAGCAGCAGCAGCAACAACAACACCACCACCCACACGCCATGCACCAACCGACCCAAGATTTAGTATTTCCCAGACCGACAAACGACAATATGGGCCAGAATATGGTTGGCAGGAATATTATCCAGTCACCTCATTACCTGCTTACTGCAACATCTGCTGGCCCATCACCTGGGGTACAGGCCGGTGCAGCAAAACCGGCTAACCAAAACTATCGACATCTGCCATCTGGAGCGCAGTCATCCAATCATGTTAATATGGCTCCGTATTCGACATTTGGCCATCAGAACTTCATGTAACATCCTAATTGTTGACGCGGCCCCTCCTTTTCATCCTTTCCCCCCCGCTCCTCAGTAATCATTATGGTCTCCAATGGCAGACCACTTTTTACTTCTCCGCGTCATTTGAAGTATATGATGAGAATTCTTATACAGTTGAATGAACAGCGTTTGTGTGTTGTCTTTGTGGATACACTTGGCACCTTGGTTTCGTATACCCGGCGTTGGAAAAAGTTCTATATACATGGGGAAGAGAGGCGAATTGAATGGGTACTGATTGTCGAGAACATGATAAAAAAAACATTTCTTTATCTTGGTCGATAGCGATTACTACAGTCAGGAGACAGATGGGTGGCAGGCACATTTACATTTGTCCATTTCATGAAACTTGATGCCGGTTTATTTATATTTTATATTTTATATTTATTTTGGAGGACGGAAAGTGAGTTTTATCTAGGTCTAGGGAGTTTTTATATGCCACCCGTGTTTTACCCGTGTTTTATATGTTTTCATGTCTGCTTGGGTGATCAAAATAAGGGATCTCGACAGACTTATCCATGTGTGCTCATGTCAACAGAACCTGTTCTTGGAGCACATAGCATGCGCGTCCTAAAAATGATGCTCCTGCCCTGCTGCATCCGCTGTTCCGTCTACGAGATCATCCTCCATGCATGCATGACTTGACGATATGTAGGACAGATGGCAACGCCACGACCCTTCCTCACCGTCAGCAGACACTGTTACTTCCAACATGCCACATATGCACAAAAACATGTATTTTTACGCAACGCAGAGCATATCCAAAGCAGAACCACCGTCAAGGTTTTATAGCTCTTGCCCCTGCAGCTACAATGAAAGAATAGGCTGCTTCTTTTCTTTTGTTCACGGCGATTGAAAAGCATGGTGCGTAATGTTTCATTGATCAGGTATAATACATAAGAGAGGTGTGGGAGTGTGGGAATGCACGCAGGAGAGATTCTTTTCTTGTTCCTTTCCTTGTTCTCCGTTGGGGATTGCTTTTTGGGGGGTCCGGCGTTTTAGGCAGAGCGCGGATTTATAAGATCAACTTATAAGCCTTGGCTGGGGGGAGGGAGGGGGTATAACAAGAAAGCTACATGGGAATATAATATGAATGAGGGCCAGCGAGAAAAAAGTACAAGGAAGAGAAAAAGAAGAAGAGGCGAGGAAAGAGAAAAAAAAAAAAAGCTCCGCCCCATTTTTAAACCCAAAATTTTTATGTCCTCCCCCTTGCCTTTGCTGAGAGATGGGAAACGATGTGGAAAGCTGGTGGAGGGAAAAGCGACATCGGCTTCAGTCCCAACATTACCATGTATGTGCGTATACCGCACTACTGCCTCCGTGGACCGAGAAGAATGAGTAAATGAAATCAAATGGAGACCGATGCCGAAAAGCGTCAACGCCCGTAAATGCTGAATAGTTCCCTTTTTGTTGGTTGTTCCTCCTTGCTGCCGGAGATACCGCCATCGTGTACACACGCAGGACGCAAAA
>SRPT01000385.1:0-28919 GCA_018360205.1 Claviceps digitariae | reverse complement strand
GCTAATTTTTAAATACATAATACAATACAAATACAATACATAGCTAATAAAATACAATACAAATACAATACATTATAAAAAAAATACAATATAATACATAGATTTTAAAAAAAATACAATACAAATTTGTATTGCAATACTCTGCCTATAAGTATATAGGCCCTTTCTTTAAATAATAATAAGCTATTTCTATTAACTAACTAAATAATTTTATTTAAAGTATCTTTTATATTACTACTACTTAATAGCTTTAATTACTACCTTACTAAAGTATCTTCTAATTAGGTAAACTTTAAAGACTTAAAGAATAGCTATACTAACTTATTATTTATATTTAAAATTAACTTAAAAGAGATTTTCCTAATTACTATTAACCTAGCTATAAGCTTTTAGCTAGTTCTTTACTTAAGCGCTAGTCTTCCTTTAAATAAATAGGGGTATTAATAGCTTACTTTTATATTTAAAATCTTATTTAGCTAACCTAAGGTAATGCCTTTATTGCCTTAAATAAGGTCCTTAGTAGTTATTACCTTACTAAATATAACTAAATCTATAAACTTATATAATAAAATACTATTTTAGTAACTAGGCTTTAGCTATATTTTTAGTATAAAGGGCTCTGCTTTTAGAGCTAATTAGCTTACTTCTAGCGTGCTACTAAATAAAGAAGTAATTATTATTTCTATATAGAATAACCTATATTTATACCCTACACTATTTAGATTATATACTTAATTAGTTTAAATCTAAGCGTTTACTACTAAATATATTGCTTTAATAATATAGCTATTTTATAGCTTAGTAGTATTAGAAGTTAGCTAGCCTAAGTGCCTTTCTTTATTATAATTAATACTTATAGCTTTATTAGTTAGAACTTTTATTTACTTAATTATTAAGCTATTTAGCTACTTACCTTACTACTTACTCTCTATAAACTTAGTAAGAAATAAAGGTAAGTAAAATATTCTAGCTTTTTTTATAGCTTCTTTTAAGAAGTAATTAGGTTATCTTAAGAGGCTATTTACTAAGTTTAACTTACTAAGCCTATATTTAATTATAAAGTTAAATAAGTAAAGCTTATTTAATATATTTACCTACCTACTAAATAGCTTTAGCTTTATAATAAGGTATTTATAGTTTAAATAGTTTATAATTACTTAAATTAAATACTTTAAATAGGCTAAATAGTGCCTTTAAGTTTTAAATGCCTTTTAAATAGTAAGTAGCTTACTATTTAGTATTAAATATTTAAGCTTAAAACCTAATAATTTTCTAGATATATAAGCTACTAAGTGCTAGTTACCTAGCTATAACTATACTAGTATAGCTTTTATAGTATATGCTAAAGTATTTATTTTTATTTTAATTAGTATATTTAAATTAAAATATATTAAAACTAGTGCTTTAAGGAATTTTTTCTTAAGCTAATTAAATGCATTTAGCTTATAGCTATTTAGCTAAAAGCTTCCCTTATTATTACCCTTAAAGTAATTAGTTAGTAGTATAGTAATTTTACTATACTATTTTATAAAGTATTAATAGAATTCTATAAAGCTAAGAAAATATTAAATATCTATTATACTATTAAAAAGTAGCTAGTTAGCTACTATATTAATACGCTTTAGTTTTATTTTAAAACCCTTTAATATTATAATAAATTCTAAGAAATTAACCTAGTCTATAGAAAACTTATATTTCTTTAAGTTAGTAAAGAGCTTAGTATTATAAAGCCTTTAAAAAACCTATTTAATATACCCTTTATATTCTATAGGGTTACTACTATATATTAGAATATTATTAAAATAAATAATATAAATAGTATTTATAAGGTCCTTAAGTGTATTATTAATATATTTTTAGAATATAGCTAGCGTATTAACTAGCCTAAAGGGTATTATAAGATATTAAAAGTAGCTATAATAGTATTAGAATATAGTCTTTTACTTATCTTCTTTATAAATATATAGCTAATAGTAAATATCTTTAAGGTTAATCTTTATAATAACCTTTATATTCTTTAATTAGTTTAAAATCTTAGATATTAGTAGTAAAGGTATATAGTCTTTTCTAGTAATTTTATTAAGGCTATAATAATTAATATATAGTTATAGCTACTTACTCTTTTTAAAGATAAAAAGAATAAATACCTTTAAAGGGCTTATAGATTTTCTAATTTATTCTTTATATTATATATTAGCTAGGTACTTATAAAGAACCTTTAGCTCCTTTTTAGCTAGATTATATATTAATCCCTAAGGAGAAGTCTCTCCTTTAATTAGCTTAATTATATATATATAGCTACTAAGCTATAGTAACTACCCTACTAATTCCTTTAAAAATACCTTAGTATAATCTAAGTATATAGCTAGTAGTAATAGCCTAGCTTAGTTATTATTTAGCACTTATTTTATATTTAGTTATAGGCTAGTTTATTAATCTAGCTAGTTACTTTATAATTAGCTACCTAACCTAATTAGTTCTTTAATAAAGAGAGGGCTTATTAACTTAGCTAATATTACTATAATTATAGCTTTCTTTTTCTTATAGTAAACTTACTACTTACCCTTTATATAAAAAAGGCATTACCTTATTACTAGGTGCCTTTATATTTTAAGTCCTTATAATAATATCTAAGGTTTATATTCCTTAGCCTAGTTTATTTTAAGTAGTAAATCTTTATATACCTTAGTAATATAGTAGTAAACTTAATATATTCTATTATATTCTATATTATTAGTAACTTTAATAACCTTATTAAGAATATTTTTATTAATTAATAAGTCTCTTAAAGCACTTTTTAGCTTCTAGCTAAAAGTAACTATATTACTTTAATTTACTTTACTTAATATTTTTAAGTATATAAGTAAATTTATTACCCTTAAGTTAAATAGTATATTTACTATTACTTAGTAATAGTCTTACTATAATATTACCTTTATTATTAACTTATTATTCCCTTTTACTTTAACTATTACTATTTAATTAGGTTATTATATAGAGTTTAAAGTTAAAGGGCTTATAGTAGGCTTATACCCTTAGCTTTAATTAGTTTTTATAAAGATAGTATTTACATTAAACTACTTAATATTAATATAGTTATAGTATATTTAGTATTACTAAGTAATATATTTATTACTACTATAAATTATATAATTTAGCTTAGTATAATATAGGGAAATATAGCTATTCTTTCTATACTTATAATAGGTTATAATATTTAGGTCCTAAGGCCTAGTAAACTTACTTTTTAATTACTTTTAAGTTATAGTAAGGGAGTTTAATCTTTATTTTTTTTACTAAAAGAATTAAAATTAGTTATTATTAATATATAGGCCTTTAATAATAACTTTTACCTTATAGCCCTAGCTTTATAAATAGTTTTAGCTTTTAAGGAACTTTTAGCTAAGTATTTACTTTTTTATAGTATAGTTAAGGCTATTAATAAAGAGGTATATTTATAGTTATTTAAAGATAGCTTTTAAGAGCTTAGCTTTAGTTTTACTTTAAACTTTAGTAAAGCTTTAGAATAATTAGCTATTTAACTAATAAAGACTTATAAGCGCTTTTATAGCTTTTAAGTAGTAAGTATTTTTATTTATTATTCTATTTTTAAGCTAGTTTATAAAGGTTTTCTATATATATATTTTATAGTTTATAAAGCTATTATTAGCTTAAATTAAATATATTTATTATTGCTTTATATTATTAATAAGGTAGCTATTAGTATAAGCTACCTTAGTTTTATTATTATAAAATAAAATAAGGTTTATAGTAAAAGCTATATTTAAATTTATAAGAAAATTCTAAAGGTTTTTATAAGTATTACCCTTATAAATAAGGACCTTTAATTAAGTTTAAGCTAGGCTTTATTATAGCTAAAGAGTTATTAAATAGTAATAAAATATTTACTTTTATATACTAAAGGTACTTATTCTTAGGGTAGTAATAGTATTAATTTTACTATTAGTATTATTATTTATTATATTATAGTTATTAGTATTCTAAAGGGTTTACTTAAGTTACTCTAGCTCTCTTTACTTATTAGTAAGTTATAGCTTCTTTACTACTTCCTTAAGGTAATAGTTTAATTTAGCTTTTTTATTTAGTATAGTAAATTAGTTTAGTATAGTAAATTAGTTTAATATTATAGCTTTAGACTTAATAAGGCTCTCTTTCTTAATTATTTATAATAAATTATTAGTATTTTATATTATAATAGCTAAATTATAGTTAATAGAATAGGTTACTCTTTAGGTAAATATTCTAATTTAGTTAATAGTTTACTATCCCTTTAAAAAAAAGAGATTTAATTATTAAAACTAAATAGGTAAATACTAGTAAAGTAAAAACTAAGATATAAATATATTATAGCTAGGTAGCTAAAGGGTAGGTAGTAATACTTAAAGGTATAAATCTCTAGCCTTTATTATATATATATATACTCCCCTTTTTATACTCTTAGCTAAGTTATAGCAAGCTTAAAGTAAGGGTATAACTTACCCTCTTTCCCTTATGCCCTTTACCCTCTATCCCTTATACCCTTAGCCTAAGCGCGGGCAGCCTAGCTATAACACTTTAGTAATTTATTTTATAGATTATTACTTAATAGTTAATATAGTAAAGTAGCTAGATATTATTAATACTATAAGTTAATATACTATAAATAAAAAACTAATTTATATAATAGAATATATTAGCTAGTTTAATATATACTTAGTATATAAACTAGGTAAATCTTATTTAATTCTAGATATATTAAGCTACTTAAAGACTTTAAGACTAGTGTAAAATAATAATAGCCTTAGATAGTTAGAAAATATACTAAATAATAAACCTAAGTTATAGGAAAAAATAAATATAGCTTTATATATATAGTAAACTTTAGTATTAGTAAATATACCTTATAATATAGTGCTAATAGATAATAAACTATTAGTAATACTATTAAGTATTAGTCTAGACTATAGGCATTATATAAAAGCTAGGTATAATATAGATACTACTTAGCATTATATATAAGCAGTTCTAGAAAATAATACTAAATTACTATTAAAAAATTAGGTAATTATATTATTTTACTAGGAAAATAGTTTATTATAGAAGAAGACCCTAGGTTTTTAACTAAAGTTATATATACTAAAAGCAGTAGTAAAAGATTTATTTAATTCTATATATAATAGCAATTATATAGGATATATAAAGCTAAGTAAGGTAATTTAATAATTTTATATTTATTATAAACTATATTAATTAAGGGAATATTTAAGGGCTTATTCTTTATATTAAATATATAAGCCTAGGAGATATTTAAAGTATAGGAATTTATAGCTATTATTACTACTACTAGTATTCTATTATATAATCTTAATAGACTTTTTATTATTATTACTAAAATTAGTTAAAGGAAATAATTTACTATTAGTAATAGTTAATAAATTTAGCAAGTAAGTTATACTAAAGCTATATATAAATAATATTATAGTAGTATAGTATATAAGATTATTATATAATAAATTGCTTATAGTAAACTAGGGTTTACCTAAAGTAATTATTAGTAATAAAGACTATTAATTCTTTATAGCTATATAGAAATTATTTTAGGAATTTATTAGAATTAAGTTATTATATTTAATAGTATACTATTTATAAATAAATAAATAAACTAAGCAAACTATATAAACTATAGAATTTGCTATTAAAATATATATTACTAGATTAGAGAATATTAGAATATAGTAATAAGTAATTCTATAAGTATAGTTTAAATTTAATAATACTTAAAGTATTATAAGGAGATTACTAAATAAGTTAATAATAGAATTCTTACTAAATAATATAGTTTCCTTATTAGCTTTAAATTAGCCTAAGATTTTAAATATATTAAAAGAGAGATTATAGGTATATAATATAATAGCTATAGTAGCTATATAAATAAAGAATTTCTATAATAGTTAATATATATTTAGGTTTTTTAATATTAAAAATTATATTCTTATTAGATTAAATAATAAAGTATATACTATTCTATAAATAATTAGTCTAAAGTATAGCCTAAAATATATAAAACTATTTAAAGTTCTTTAAAGAATTAGAAAATTAGTATATAAGTTAAATTTACTAAATATATAGTATATATACCCTATTATATTAATTAATTATTTAGAGCTATTTATAGGAGATAAGAATATAGGGTTAGTATTAGTATTAATATAGATTATAAATTATAAGGTATACTAAGTAATAGCTAAGTAAAAAGAGAATAGTAATAAAAAATATTTAGTATTTTTTAAAGATTTAGTATCTTTATATAATTAATAAATAATAATAGCTATAATAGTAAAACTATAGAATAAAGATAAGGCTATAGTAAACTAGTAGCTATAAGGTTAAAATTAATAGCTATTACTATTAATAGTATAGGCTTACTTTTACTAATTAAACTTCTATATTTTTAGTTTTTCTTTCCTTTCTTTATATTTCTCTTTATTTACTCTATTTTCTTTTTTTTTTAGATTTAAAGACTTAATTATAGATTTTATAATCTTATATTTAGCTATAATAGCTATAGGTATAGTAAATATTATAGATAAAAATTATTTACTAATAACTATTATAAGCTACTTTTAAGTAAATAAATATAGAATAATAATAGAAAAGAATAAGCTATAGTAAACACTTTTTAGGCTATTACTAATAAAAATAGTAGTAAACTACTAAACCTTATTTAATAATAAGTTAGTTTAAATTATAATATTTAATAAGTTTATTTATATAAACTTAATATTTTAATAGTTAACTCTTATACTAAGTAATAGTAATTTTATTAAATCTTTGCCTAAGGGGGATAGTAATAAGTACTATTAAATAGTAAGACTAGTATTTTATAGGGTAATCTAAAGGCATACTACTTATAATAAGGTATTTTTATATAATAAGTATATATTAGTAAACGCTAAATAGCTTAATATTATACTAAATAGCCTTTATTAAGGCATTATAGAAATTATTACTTAAGTAAAGATTAACTTAATAGTAAAAAAGATAATATAATAAAAACTACTACCTATAATAGTAGTTAGGTATTTAATATTAACTAATTAAATACTAATTAATAAAAAGAATCTAAGTTTATTTTTACTAAAAATACCTTTATTATTAAAGATAATATTACTAGTTATATTATTACTAGTAGTATTACTTAAGAGATTAGCACTATAAGATAATAGCTAAGTAGAAAGCGCTATTACTAGGGCTATAAATAAGAAAGTAGTTAAGAGTATATTAGTAGTAATATAGAATATACTAATAGCGTAAAATATAGTAATTTTAAAATAGAATAAAATATTAAGAAAAATCCTTAAAGTTTTATAAAAAGGTATAATAATAACTAATAACTTAAATATATTTAATACCTAATAAAGATAACTTATACTTATAGTGTCTTAGGTATAAATAATAAAGTATAATTTAGTAGTAATAGTAAAATATATAGTTAAATAGAATATAACTATTTTAGCAATAAATATTAATATTAAAGCAATAGAATATAATATTTTATATAATATATATTTTTAATTACTAATAGAGAAAGAAAAGGAAAGGATTTAACTAGCTATAAAGTATAAAGTACTTATTAAGTAAGGTAATATTAGAGTTATAAATAAATATATTTAGGCATATAGGAATTAGAGTTTAAAATAAATAAGTTTATTTAGAAAGCTTAAAAATTAGAAAGCTTAATATTTAGAATTTACTTGCTATAAAACTAAAATAATATTTATATATATAGACTAGGAGTTAGTATTAATAAGGGCATTAATAAAGAATTAGCGGCAACTATTACGTAATAGTTGTTACTTATAGCCATGGATTTGTAGCACTATAGCTTAGAAGAATAGACATCAATCCTTCATCTTCCCGGTTGCACCCTGACAGGGCGGTTGTCAATGTATAAAAGTGGAGTAGCGACTTGGCGCTACTAAAAAAAGGGAAAAAAAAAAAAAAAAAAAAAAAAACCGTGACGCGCAACGCCATAAGACCACATTCGCATTGTCAAACCATCAAACCATCACTCAGTCAGCCCGGCTCACCCGTCACCTTGCCACTCTAAAACGTACTACTGCAGACTAGAGCTCATTCCGTCATTCACAAAGGGAGGAGCCCAACACAAGTTCCACGTCAAGCTCCAATGGAACAGACCCACGAGTCAAGCTCGGTTAGCGACGCCATTGACACTCAGGCCGGCATCAACTACTGGAACAATGTCAGCGCGGACGAGGACGGCATGCTCGGTGGTGTGCCGTCATGGGAAGGTTTCGAGTCCATTTCCCGGATTGATCTGCAGGGATCGCGGACCTTTCTCGCCAGGCTCGGGATAGGCACCAAGCGTGACAGACAGCGTGTTGCGAGCGCCGTGGATGCCGGAGCAGGGTGAGTGCTGCCGCTTCTTTCTATTTCTATACCGTCTCTCTTTCATTTCATTATACTCCATTCTCGTGCATAGATATAGCACTGCCGATCTCAGGAACATCTCCCTCCTTCCCCCACAAACCCGGGACCCCCCGGTCTCGTTTGCTTCCTCCTTCCATTCTCCGTTGTCTTCCTTTTATGCAAAACATACCCAGGATCGCCTGCTCTCCCCCCCTTTTGTTTTTAATTGTTTTTTTTTTGGCTAAAATCAAGGCCCCTCTGGCTAAAAGTGGCTCATCCGGCCTTCCGCAGCATTGGTCGAATCACCAAGGGCCTCCTCCTTGATGTATCCGACCAAGTAGACGTCATCGAGCCCGTCTCCAAATTCACCGATGGCCTCCAGGGCCACGCCAGAATCGGCACAATCTTCAACGTCGGACTCCAAGACTGGCAGCCGCATCCCGGAACCAAGTACGACATTATCTGGACGCAATGGTGTCTGGGCCACCTGAAGGACGACCAAGTAGTAAAGTACCTGCAGACCTGCAAGCTGGCTCTGCGGCCTGAAACCGGTGTCATTGTTGTCAAGGAGAATCTAAGCACCAGTGGATGCGACTTGTTTGATGAGACAGACAGCAGTGTGACGAGGTTTGTTGAGACTTGCACTTTTTTTGATTTTTCCGAGTTTATTTTCATCTGCTTTTCTTTTTTTTTTCCTCTTCTCTCCTTTCCTTTTCTTGTACTTTTTTGTTTTTTACCCTCTCTCATCCCGCCATGACAAGACACATCCATTCTGTTTCAAGCGAGGAACACTTGAGTTCAAACACATCAAGTAAAGTAAAAGTCAAAATCTAACTTTACTCCCATCTCATCTAGAGAAGACAGCAAGTTCAGAGACTTATTTGAAAGAGCTGGTCTCAAACTGGTCAGGACTGATGAACAGCGTGGACTTCCGGAAGTGCCACCGGTGCGATTGTTCCCGGTGCGCATGTATGCACTAAAGCCGTGAAGTGAGGGAATGTGTTTTTTTGTCAAGGTTTATATGGACTTTCCCGATGAAAACATGATTAAATCATACGTCTGGTGTTGGTCTTGTTTTTGTGCTTGATTCTTCTCCTTCTTGCTACCTCTTCCCATGTTTTTGTTTCCTTTTGAGCAATCTAACCTGAGCCCGTGACCTTGTGGCATTGGCATAAGTATATATATGGCTTCACAGGGCAGCCTTCATGGCACGGTATGTACACTCATCTACAAGTCAATCTATGAGCTTCATGCAGGAGCTGGGCTCCATTTCACTTACTCGATGCAATTTTTTTTTTTTAAAAAAAATTGAATTCGTATTGTGAGGCTATGGACTAGAATAATTACTTATTCTACATTTTGGGGGCTGTTGTGCCGGGGAAGAAACTACTTTAAAACATTTCATTCGCGGGCAAGACTCATGTAAATTCAACCTCCATTTCAGCTCAGTTCTGCGCAGAAAACAACTTTTTTTCCCCCCCTTTTTTTCTCACTATACATTCGGACTGGAAAGAGCTTTCCCCCAACACATCCCTCGGACAACTCTCGGAACGCGCAGTCTTCGCGATTGGCGCTGCCCACGCGCAAAAAGCGCGCCATGGCGTCTAGCTTGCTAGTTGCATAGGTATTAGAGTATTAGATACTCGCGAGAGTCTTGGCTTACCATGGATTTCAGCCCTGGCGGAATAATGCAGCTGGCTTCCCTACAACTTGTATACATCTATATCTGCCAATACTACTTACTCGAGGCACGCAACCCGCAACCTGCGTCTCTGGTACAGCGTCCAAAAACGCCGGGTGTCTATTTCGGAAACAACATCCACACACCGCATGCCAGTCAGCAAGCCAGCACACCAACAACAACATCAAGAAGGGCATGTCCGCGGGGATCTTGTCTATCCCACACGGGTATATCCCATCCAGGAGAAGAGGCGAGAAGTCGGTCCTCGTACAGTCCTCCATGTGCACGACGTCCAGACGTGACTATGCTGTAATGCCTGCATGATAGATGCTTCACCGTTACTTGCGCCTGGAACGCCACTTTTTCTTAAAGGGCGTCTTTCTTTATACCAATTTGAGACAAGCACTCTCTATGGCCGAGTGGTGCTCTGCAAGACTGATGTATGGGCGGAAGTCCCGAGGTCACGTTGCTCTGTAAAATCAAACACACGTTATGTAGGTACATATCATGTACTTGATCGTAGTAACTTGCGGATCATGACCAGAATCCCCGCCGCCTCGTGCGTAACGCATGTACATTGTACATATACATTCACATCTAACCTCGACGAATATCAAATGTCAGCCCCCGCCGCCAACAAGCTTCCCACCCGACCAATCAGCGCAACAGACCGCAACCCCATGCCCAAATAGGCCAACAATGACGCTCCAGCTCGCCAAATCTGATGCACCCCCAGCCTGGTCCTTTTCTCAATGAACAAACCTTTTTTTCTTTTCTTTTTTTTTTCCCCGGAACTACATTACCTAGGTACATATTTGAGACGTAGATGCTACTTCTACACTTGATTTTGTTCCTCCAGTCGGTGACGCTGCCAACGAGGTCGAAAAGTACCTGGAGCCGTACCAAGGCTACACAAGAGCTACTGATTATATATAAACTTTTTTTTTTTTTTTTTTTTTTTTTCATAAAGTCATAGTCCCGTAATGCGTGTCTTGCACTCGTAGTGCTCAGCCAGTCCCTCTATGTGACTAAAATGGATGGATGAATCGACCGAAAAAGTATATCCACTTGACCAACGTGTCTGTCCGTTAGCCATCATATCATTATGTTCTGCTCGTGGATTTTTTTTTTGTTAATGAACGTGTTTTGTGCTGCTGTTTTTGTGGTCGTTCTTGTTCGTGGTTCATTTATAGGTATATATTTGTTGTTTTGTTGTTGCAGTGTTGAATTGGTTGGTCCTGTTATTACCGTTCTGTTTTTTTTTGCTCTATTGTTGCGTTTCCAAATTGTTGCCATTGCGTATTACCATTCCATTCACAGTTGTATTCATTTTTCTGTTGTTGCTTCTCAAATTGTCATTACTGTTCCATTTATACCCATATTTGTTCGTTCGTTGTGGCCATCATGCCAGCCCCTCCATTACCATTCCCCTTTTCCCATCCTCGTCCCTGTTGTCCCATCACATGTATTGTACTGCGAGAACGGCTACTGCGTGAGCAGAACCACCACCAGAGCGACCAAGTCCAGTCCAGTGAGTGCCGGGGTTGTCGACCTTCGAACGACTCATGAACGCACCTGTGGCGGCAAGAAAGTAGATTCGGCGACGGAAATGGAGGGCAGGGTGGTGAGATTCGTACATGTGCACATATTATGTATGTATGTACATACAAATGTACATATTTATACGTATAAACACGAGGACATTGTAGTGAAAAAAGGAAAAGAATTGCATAAATACGAGTAAAATATCGTGAGGAACTTTTTTTTTTCTTCTAAAAAGAAAAGGACAAAAGTACACACATACACGAGTAAGATATAGTGGAAAGGAAAACAACGTATATATATACGTAAAATATAGTGGAAAGAAAAAAAAAAAAACGGACCGTCCAGCAGACATGTACCATCGCCACCAAAGACCACACAAGACCAACATGCCCAATTCGTGCTATTCGTGCAATTCATCTACACATTCTTCATGTCGAATACATCTACTATACACCATCTGCAGCATTCCGGACAGCGCAGCTGTGCAAATCATGTGAAACAGAGAATACAGGCTCTCGATCTAAGACCAAGTAGTCTGGCAAGAAAGGAAAAAGAACATGAAAGAGAAGAAAAGAAACGACCAGAGAACATATATCTCAATGGAAATATGTATGTGTGTATGTACATATGTATGCAGACAAGTCATGCAGAAGAGGAGACCACGCAGCGAGATAACAGCGTTGGAGGCCCTCGGTCCATGCAACCAGCCCCTTGCCTCTAATCTTGCTTGGTAGCATGCAAGAGAGGGGGAACGAGGCCAAAAGGTCCATACATTTTGTTTAAATGGACCATGACAATCGTGCTGGGAGTCGAAAGGCATTAGGTAGAAAACAATAAAGAACATGAAAATCGAATGCAATCATCCCCAGGACGCGATAATAGTAATGATGCAAGTCATAATCTGTTACATCTAGTAATGGTGCATGATGTATATTCTATCTAGTGGAGGACACTCTAGCTACCTAAAATGTATGTAGTGGGTGTCTTAGGCGAGATACCTAAGATATAAGGCTAGATACTAGGGCACTACATTTAAGGGTTCTAATAAGGGGAATATTAGAGGGTCTATAGTGCGTAACACCTCCCCTATAGCTAAATAACTAGCCTATACTAAATATATATAAGATTTGTTCTTAAAAGAGCGTAAAAGGATATAAAAGACTAGCTTAAAAGAGGCAAAGAGAATATATTAAAAATCTAAGAAAATATAGCATATAGAAGGTTATGCTTCTAAGCGCGTAAAGAAATTAAGCAGTAATAGTAGCTAATACTTAGGGAAGAAAAATAGTGTATAGAATACATAGAAAAAGGTCTAATTAAATAATACTAATTAGTAATTAAAAAGGGAGAGCTATAATAAATACTAACTAAGGAACTATATATAGTATTTATATAAAATTATTATGCTTTACGCATTTAAGGCCTTTAGTAAAGCTATTAGTAATTATCTAATTTATACTAACCTATTTAAAATAAAAAAAGCTATTTATAACCTTCTAAGTAATCTATTTATATTATAAATCTATATACTATATATAGCTATAATACTTCTTATTAATTATATTTACCTATATATTCTAACTATTAGTAAATAGTAATAGTAGGTAGCTTTAATTAAACCTAAAGTTTTTAATAAGCTATAATACCTAGATTATAAATAAAGCTATAAGCATAAGATTAATAAATTTAGCTTTAGTAGTACTTAAAGCTATAAAAGTTTGCCTTTTTAAAGACTAAAGAATAGCACTACTATTAAGTATAATAATATAGCTAGCAGTAGAACGCTACATTATAATATTATTACTATAAAAGGCATTGCTATAGCTATAAATATAGAGAATTTAATTATTAGTATTTATAGTGTATTTTTCTCTAAAGATAATACTAAGATTCTTTATTTCTTAAAGGTATTACTATAGATGCTTCTAAAGATCCTAATAGAACTACTTTAGCGCTAAATTTACTATACTAAGCTTATTAACTATAAATATAATATTAGGTCTTATATATATAGAAAGCTAATTAAAGCATTTAATCTCTCTTTACTAATCTATAAAATTACTAATAGTAAGGAGGTCTTTTTAATTTATAGGAATCTTAGCCTATAGCAGCTAAGGTATATAAGCTAGTAATAAGTTAGAGACTTAAAAGCGCTTAATAATAGATTTAATATACTTCTCCTAATAAAGAAGAATAGTTTAGTAGTTATAATCCTATAAAAATTATATACTAAGGAATATATATACTATCCCTAAGCACTTAAGCTTATATTAGAATTCTAGTAGATTAAGTATAATGCCTATTACACTATTTAATAAAGCTACTATAATAATATTATTAATATAAAGAAAAAGAAAAACATAGTCTTTATAAGTAAAAATATATAACTTACTTATAAGTCTCCTAAATCTATATTTAAAGAGCTTAGTAGATATATTATTAAGCTATTAAAAAGGTAATATTAGTAGGCTATATAATGCTTAATTAAGGTAGTATATACGCCCTATGCTATCTTTATAACTATAAGGTTACTATATAAAGACCTTAGTTTTTACATTAGTATTTAAAAAAGCATTAATAGCATTATATTACTACTACTTAAGATTATAAATAGCAACTAGCATGTAAAATATATATAGAGAGACTAGGTAGGTAACTATAGCGTAAAGGTCTTTATCTTTAAAGACTTTATTATATTAATTACTATAAACTACTTATTAAGCCTTTAAATAAGGCTTATTATTAATAGGATATTTAATAGTATAGACCTAATAGCTATTAAAGATTATAGTGTTTTTTAGTAGGTAAATTAATTTCTAGCTATTCTTTTGCTATATCTTTTTAAGCTCTTTAAGCTTAGCTAGGCATTAAAATATATAATAATTTAGAAGATCTTTTGCCTTAAACTAATTTAATAGTATTAGAATCTTTATATTTACTACACTAGCTATATTAATAATTATTATATAATATAAGGGATTTATAGCTTTATCTTCCTTATATTTATTATTATTATAATATATAACTATAAAGTTTAAAGACTTACTTATAGAAAGAGCCCGTTTTTACCTATGTATTATAATATATAAATAGTTAACATGCTCTTTTATGCGTGTTAAGTAGCGTATACCTTAAGTATTAAGACTATGCTTATTATTAATAGGCTTTAACCTATTTTTTAGTAGCTTTTTCTTCCTAAGGTTACTTAATTCCTATCTAATAAGATTACTATAGAGTAGCAGGTTTACTTTAGTAGCAACTACTTCTAAAGACTCCTTAGTTATAAGAGCTAGGGCATTAGGTATTTCCTTATTATGTATAAAAGGCACCTTTTCTAAGGCTTATAGCTATAGTTTAGGGCTAAAAAGAGGTGTGCGCTTTTTAAAGGGCGCTATTACTAGATTATAAAGTCTAGATATAATTATATGCACTAGATTATATAATTTTAGTAGGTTCTTTAATATCTACACTTAAGAGAGTAATACATTATATTCTAGGGGGTCTCTAGGGGGAGTAGTTAACTTAAGATATAGTTAATTAGATAATATATACAATTTTAGTAGCTTTTCTACTAATTTATTATAAGGTTTAGACTTAATAAGGTCTGCTAAGGTAGCAGGTTATTAGTCTATATTTAGGGATGCGCCCACTAAGGCTATATCTAATAGTAAAGTAATTATTCTTTTGCCTTTTTCTATAAAGGCTAGATTAATAAGTTTAGTAATAAATTTAATGTCTTCCTTATTATAATTAATATAATTAAATGCTTCCTAAAAGTATATATTATAAGCCTTAATAATGTAATTATCCTTAGGAAGCTACACTTTAAATAGATAATATTTAGGACCTTTTATGCCTATAAGGCAGCCCTTTTTAGCCTAGAGGGCTATCTTTATAGTATATATATGCCTTTCTTTAGGAATTTATATATATATAATATATCCCTAAGTTTAGAGATTTTAAATAGATACCTTATTATTTAGATTAACCTTATTAAATAACGCTTATTATAGTGATTTACTGCTAGTGCTATTTATTAGTAAAAGATTTATAATTTTAATAGTATGCTTTATTATATATAGCTATAGAATATTAGGAAGCTTAGCACTAATTATAAAAGTATATGCTATCTCTATAAGGGTTCTTCTAGCCCTCTTAATAATGCCTTAATATACTAAAATGTAGGGAGCTTTAGTATATAAAATAATGCCTTTCTTATAGTAGTAGCTAGTGAACTTTTTGCCTAAGAATTCTATAGTATTATTAGTATAAAAGCACTTAATAGTAAAGCTGCTGCTTGTATTTTCTATAGTAGTCTGCTAGACCTTTATAGCTTTCTATAAATTCTTATAACTTATAGTTAGAATTACCTAGTGAAAATAGGTGTATATATTAATTATATATAAAGTATAGTTCTTTCTACTAAACCCCTCTAGTTTATATATAATATAATCCTAAAAAATATAGAATAAAAAAGATTAAGTATTAGTCTAAGGTTTATAGTAAATAATCTAATTAGCTTTTATAAAATAGTAAGCCTTATAATAGAAGTTATAAAGAGAAATAGAATTAATAGAGATACTAGCTTCTTTATATATATATAGGATATAATCCTTTTCTATGTGCCTAAGTTTTTTATATAAAAGGCTATATTCTATATTCTTTATAATAGCCTTTACAGGCAAAGCTATAAAGTTAAAGTAAGGCTCTTTCTTATATAAATTTAGGACTATAATATTAAAGGCTTAGTAAAAAGAAGTAACTCTCTAATAAAAAGACTTTATAATTAAATAGTTTAAAGAGCTATTTATAATAATACTAGCTTTCTAAAGAAGGCTAGGAGAGATTATATTAACTTTAGCTTTAGGGGTAAGCTATATATTTAGTAGCTTAAGATAGCCCCCTACTATAGGTATTTTCACTATTTTAATGCCTTTTATTATAAGTAGTTAACTATTGCTTATAGTTATTAGCCTAACTACTATATTTATATTAAAATATATAAACCACTTTATTAAATTAAATATATAGTTACTATAGCTTATATTTAGTATATAATTAGTTCTTTTAAGTTAATTAGAGTTAGTAGCCACTATATAAGCATTATTAGCACTTATAGTTATACTGCTAAAGGTATTTCTAGCTTATATAATATCCACTAAAGCTATGCTCTTAGGCTTTATATTAGGAGTCTTTTTCCTACTCTCCTTAATATAGTTAGGTATTTTCTTAGGATATAGCTTCTAGTAAAACTTAGGCTTATAGCCTTATTAGCCTACCTTAATAGTATAACTATATTTTAATGTAGTTCTAATTATAATAAATAAGGTTTTCTTTATTATAAAGTTAGACTTTTACTTTATTATAGGCTTATTAGACTTATAAGTAAGATACTTTAGCATCTTTACCTTCTTTAATCTATTAGTAGTATAGCCCTAGATCTTCTATATATTATATATATTAGGCATAGAGCCCTTAATAGTGTAGAGCGTCTGCGTAACCTATATAATATTAGGTAATTTTATAACATTAGTAATTTGCTGCTAAATATTTTAATAATAATTAAGCTAGGCCCTTATTATTAAGTAATCTGCCTGCCTTAATTAAAAAAATATATTTAAGAGCTTAATAACTATAATATTAGCTTAAAAGCTATAGTTATTACAAATAAGAGCTATAAGGTCTATTATATAGCCTTTATAATTCTATTCCACTCTAAGGATGTTTTTCTATATATATATAAATAGCATTTACTATATTAAGTATATTAATAAAGTATGCTTTTAATTAGTCTATACTAACTAAGGAATTATACCCTTAAAATGCCTAGTTAGGCTAAGGATATATATATATATTTTTATTAAGATTTTCTATTCTTTAAAATTCTTAAATCCCTTTAAAGGGGTAATTTATATAGCTTTTAGAATTATATTCTTTATACTAGTTGTTAGGTTAGTATTCTAACTCTAGTGTGCTACACTTAGTGCTGCTAATGCTAGATTTATAGTCTAGTTAGCTATAATAGCTTTAATTTAGAAGCTCTAAGGGGTTATAAGGTTAGTTATATTAATCCACTATAACTTAGTATTTAATGCTAAAGAATTATTAGTTTAGTTAAGTAGTAAGTTAGTATAAGTAGCTTATTACTTAGTTAAATTACTATATAGCCTATACTCTTATAGAGATTATAAAGCTAAAGATTAGTAGGTTTATTATAGGCATCTCCTATGCCTTAATAATAAAGGGAGAAAACCCTATAGAATTCTACCTAGTTATACCTTAGCCTAGTTAGTAGGTATAGCTTTACTTTATAATTACTATACCTAATAATTTATAATCCCCTCTTTTATTAGACTAATGCCTAAATAGTTCTAACTTATTAGAATAGTAGTCCTAGCTAGTGGTTAAAGGGGTTGTAATAAGGGCCCCTTTTTTTGTAAGACTTAGCAACTAAGTCTTATAATATATATAGCTATAGTGTTAACTACTGTAACTAATAATTAATAATTTTTATATATAAATATAAAGGCAAAGGTTTAAATCCTACGCTAGAGAGTCTTTTTATGCTTTTTAGTATTTACTAGATTAACTAAGGTTATAAAGGACTATAGTTATAATAATAAAAAATTTTTATAGCCTATAGGCTTATAATAAAAGGGGTAAATATATAGTAAGGTAGCCACTAAAGATATAATAGACTAAGTTTAGCCTTTTATTAAAGAAATAGGTATACTAATATAGTAAAGTGCAATAGAATAAAAAAGTATAACGTTAAACATTAAAAAATCCAGAAAATAAAGGGCTTATAACCTATTATATTTAGTAATAGTGCATAATGTATATTCTATCTAGTGGAGGACACTCTAGCTACCTAAAATGTATGTAGTGGGTGTCTTAGGCGAGATGCCTAAGATATAAGGCTAGATACTAGGGCACTACATCCGAGGGTTCCGATAAGGGGAACATCGGAGGGTCTGTGGTGCGCAACATAATCAAAGCGGTGAAAAAAAAAAAAAAAAAAAAAAAAAAAAAAAAAAAAAAAAACCGAGTGTGCCTGACCTCTTACGTAGCCTTCTAGGCCTACATATGCATGCGTATGTAGTATGTGTATGTATGTACTAGGTGCTCGTTTAGCCCATCTTTTAGCCTAAACTGGATGTGTCATTCGGCAAATGCATGACAGCACATCAGCCCATCTTTCCCCGCTCCTGGCAGTTGAGATCTGTTGGGACTTATTTTACGCTTGATGAATGTCGTGTCGCTTCCAGGTGTTGGTCATAAGCCGGCTGGGCTTGTCTGCGAGTTGGATTCCCCATGCTTCGGTATGGTGTGCATTGTGCAGCAGCGCACACAGAAGTAAAAAAGACGGGTAGAAATATTAAAGAGACGCATCTTCGTGGGTCTAGATTGTTGCAGACGTTGCGCGCGCTGTCCTTATCGCATCTCTGCGCCAATCAGGCCGAAGACCGACCATCTGAGATGGATGTCCCATGCCGTCGCATGTTGTGTTGGTTGGTGTAATTATGCAGGCAATTTGCTCAGCTTCATCAGTGTGGGGTCGAAAAGCCCTCAATCGGGATGAAGATTGACCAACGAAGAGACCGGAGGGCTTTTCTTTTCTTTTTTTCTTTTTTTTTCCCAAGAAGAAAAGAAAAAAGAAAAAGAATAAAAAAAGAATAAAAAATAGAAAGAAAAAAAAAGAAAGAGAAAGAAGGAAAAAAAAATCCTCGCATCGTCGAAAGCCGAGCTCATGAGTCCGGAAGACGGTCGTTGCTTGCCCAACAACAAAATCGTTATTCCCACTATCCTTGTCTGTCTGGCGTCAGGTTGCAAAATCCAAAAGGGGGGCAAAGCTGGCTTCCGCTGTTGATAGAAAATGACATGTTGTCATCATTCTGCGGCAATGCGTCGTTCCGATGACGGGCGCCAAGCAGCTGGCTTCTAGAGAGAAGCCGCTCGCTCAGTAGGACAGAAAAGCTGACTTCCCGATATGCTTGCCCGACCGCGCATGATGACGCGAGATGGTCTGGTCAAGGTCTTGGCCGTACAGCATGCAATGCTGGTCATATGCATCCACGCACATGGCGGGATCTAGAAAATTAGTGGCCCAGCCGGACTCCATGACGGCCTCGTCCAGTGCGAGGGAATCCAGGAGACTCGACGACGCATCCGACCACACCGTTGTGGCGTCCCATTGCGAAGTGTCAAGTGCGTGCGCCTGTGCGTGCGCCTGCGCCTGCGCGAGCGTGTGCCCGTATCCTGCGCTGTCTGACAACGGCCAGTCTGAATAATAATCGTTGCAGCCCGTGAAAAATCCATGGTGGGCAAGGTCGAGCGACAATGCATCGCCCAGCGAGCAAGTGTCGGTGGAAGCTGTCGACGACGAGAGGTCAAACGCCATTTCGGGCGCTGCCAGGGAGGCAGCCTGCTGGGTGTGCTGATGCGGATGCGGATGCTGATGCGCTTGCTGATGCGCTTGCTGATGCTGATGCTGTTGCTGCTCCTGTTCCTGTTGCTGATGCCGACGCTGATGCCGATGCTGATGCTGATGCTGCTGATGCTGATGCTGATGCTGATGCTGCTGCTGCTGCGGGTCAAACAGGGCGTGGCTGCCAGTTCCACTGCTGTCCATTTCCGACTGGTGCCCGTTTTGGACGGAAAAGACGTCCAATGAGCCCGAGAAGGCCGTGTTGGGGCCCAAGCTGAATGCCGGGTTCAGAGGCATCTTGACGCGAGGTTCCAGCTTGTATTCGCATGGCACAGACCGATTCAGACACCTGCTACCTGTGGATTCAGCCCATGGTCAGTCAGGCTTGTTATGCTGGGGCTCGTCTGGTGCTCCGGAAAGGAGGGAAAAAAGAACGACAACGACACTGGGGCAAAAAGAAGAAGAGTGAAAAAACCTACATGACGGTTTCTCATAGTCGCATTTGACCTTAAAAGAGATACACCGCTCACATGATCTCTTCTTGGTCGGAATAATTTTGCCTATCGACTTTTCACACCGCCGCCGGTGTCGTTCCCTCAAGTCTCCTGTTCCGTCATCCGTGTTAGCCTCCGTTCCGTGCTTCTGACTGGATGTACCCGCAATGACCAGGGAGTAAGTGCAAACCCCCAGGTCGATGGAGAAGAGGAAGACACTAAACAAAAGAGAGAGAGGAGAGAAAGACAAAAGGTAACAAGAGCAAAAAAAAAAAAAAAACATACTTCGGCTGAATTGTTTCAAGCAAATGTGACAGACATGAATGTCCCCCATGTCTAATTGCCCTGTTGATTCCGACCGGGCGTGGAACGAATTGATTCCCATAGTGACCACGGGATCTTAAAAGGACAACCAGAGTGGGCAAAAAAATGACGGAAGCAGCCGTGCGTCAAGTGGATCGCAGTGGTGCAAAGGTGCAAAGGGGGAAATGCAAGAAAAAAAATTCGACACCCCGTCAGCAAACAGGACCGATGACTTGTTGAGGAATAGGCGGCGAATAGTCCAAGAAACCCAGAGAGGGGGGAAAAAAGACGAGAAAAGAAAACAAGAGAGTAATGTCTGTTCTCGTGTTCTGCGGCGTCGTAATGTGACCTCTGTTGTGGGCGGGACAGGCCACAAGAGTATGTATTCCGTCTGGTATAATACCGAAGATTCTTGCGAGCCTTTTTGAATTCGTGCCGTGCGACAAAAATAAACAACCGCCAAGGTCGTCTTGGAAAGTCTTGGCTTTCACTTGCAGACAAGACAAGTCAAGTAAGTAGTGTCTTGCTGCGGCTGCTGTGTATCGGGAAAGCGGACCACACGAGACAGAGAATCGAAAGGCTAAGAATGACAAAGGGTTATGTCGAGAATATATGTTCAGCCAAACCTTGGCAACAAAGGAAACCAGTAGGTCTGGTGGCACATGTAATATGTGAATCCCGGCCAATAACTGCCCCTCGATGGTCTATTCTGTCTTTGTTGCTTCAATAGTGGAAAAAAATGCAGAATGCAGCGTGGAAATAAGAAATGGTTTTTTTTTTTTTTTTTTTTTTTTTTTAAAAAAAAAAAAAGGCCCCGGACGGATTCGGAACGGATTCTGATTCGTGAATAAAAATAATAGTAAAGTATTTGGGTCAGGATAAATTCGGAATTGCGAGAGGGTGGGATTGATGATACTTATTTGAAGGTTCTGCGGGACTCAAAAAGCAGATACACTTTGAACCCCCTCGTCCGTACACTTACTTGACTGCTGTGGCCATAAATAAGGCTACGTTCATGCAGCCTGGCACAGCTTCACCCACGTTGATTATGGACCCTGGTCAAAATGGATAAGTCGGTACGCCATGACTGGCATTTGCCTCGCACCCAGGTACCAAGTACTCTTTTTTATTCTTACTTCCTGACTGACGTGACATGACGCCAGTCTGTCAGTCTTGTGAAGACTAAAAGACTTCAGAGCAAAGAGCAAATTCATAAAAAGATACAGCCATGACACTGCTTGGCGCCAGTGACCGTCATGACCTTGCTTGCGTGGCGGCGTCCCGACGCCATCACGCAAGCGAGGCGACATCTGTAGGCTCCAAGTGAGGGGGATGAGACTTCCAAACACATGTATGGACTGATGCGGTACATCTTACATGTGCAGTGGGTATGTGTATTGATGTACGCAAAGAAGCGAGGGAAGAACGAGAGGGGATTGAAGGAGAGCCCCCACCCCCCGGTTGGGAGGAGGAAGGGGGGGTGTGCGTGTAGGGAGGAATAGATTTAGCAATGGATCCATTGCGGACAGCCAGCATCCGCTCGGCATGCTTGCCTGGTGTTATGAATTCATGTGCATTTGCTCGGATCTAGACCTTGATACTCGGGTCTTGTGCTCGCCTCGTCTTTTTCCTCTTCTGCCCAGTTCTGTTCCCATCGCGTCTTCTTGTGGTGTCGGAGTGTACATATGTAATCCAGGTAATCACGGTCAGAAGTAGCTCCGCCGCATGTTCTGGTCTTGCTAGTCCAGGAGAATAACAAAAGCTACAGGGCCCGGCATTCTGCAGCGTCTTGGCCCATCCGAGGAACGCCATGCCATGTGTGTGTCGTGAGTTGAGAAGGAGTGAGTGCTGAGCGCTTAGAAGTATGCAGTGAAATTATGCACTCAGCACTATTCACGTGCGTGTGCAGCACGTTGCTGATGATGGTCTTGGTGAGCCATGGCTTGGTATTGGTAATTTTGTGCGTGGTGGCACACTGCTCAAGGTAGGGGGGGTCGCTAAGTTGTAGTCATCCGCCTGTCAACATCAGACACGACAACCCAATTCATCGCGCTGTTCTTGTTGGGAATAGATTACTGGGACCATTGGCCAAGACACGAAAAAATGGTTTGACAGTGATCTGCGCGAACATGTGTGACCTGAACAAATGGCCATCTCAGTTGGAGAAAGTCGTCAACTCATCCAAAAAAGGGACCAGATAACAAAGAGAGCACTCACGCAAGCAAAATGTCGGCTGTTCAATTGTCTCCGGAACCACGTTTCTCACCATAATTCGCATGGGAAACAACCCTTGTCCTCTCCTACCACCGTCAACGTTGTCGGCCGACCACGACGCTGCTACGAAAGTGCGGAGAAAAATAATCTCAATTCAATCGGACAGATACGCTACCTCCTGGTCCAAGTAGACTCCATCAGGGATCAAGGCCATCAAACAAGAGCAAAGAGCAAATAAAGAGTGGGAATAAGTGAGAATAAGTGAGCAAACTCGGGTGTGGGTCGAGTCATGATGACGGCCGGCAGACATATTTCATATTTTGATAAACGCCATTAGGAGCGGAATTTCGGGAGGTCTGACATAAGCCTTTGACCGTTTGCAGCTACGGTGCGAGGGCATTTGAGCCAGACCAGAAGGGCGTGTATTGCGATGTCGGGCTTTCTCCAGGCTCTGCTGTCCTGTACCCGTCCCCCGTTCCCCCGACTCCCGTTCCCCCGATCCCCGCTCCCCCTCCAGAAAGATCGACAGGCATGTTCCGCAATGCTGGTCGGTCTTGAAAAACAATGCCGTGCCGGAGAGGGTTGGGGGTTCTTGGTTTGGTCTGAGCCGGAGGCCAGGGCCTGACCAGACCCCAGATCCATGCTCATGCGCTGTGAGTTGTAGATTTGAGTTTAAATGCTAATAACGCCGCTGGGGAAATGGGCTTAAGGGTGCTTGGCCACTGGTATTGATCTTTCTGCCGATGATGGAGGCGAGTTGATGCCTGCATGGCTGTCAGACGAATGGCCAAGAACGGGTCGCTGCGGTTGTGCATTGTTTTTGCCTGCAGCCAAGCTGTTCCAGCCACGGTCCCAGAGTCCCAGTCAAGGAAAAATGCGTGTGCTGCCACCATTCGCGACCTTTCAACGCAGCGGGCTGCTTGGCGCTCTACATGGCTCGTAAGCACAAGGCAGGCTTGACGGTGTTGGTCGGAGCCGAATAGTGCCTGCCGGCTCTAAATCTATGCGTTTACCCGAATATGCTGTCGTTTTTGATGGAATTGCTCATCGTGCATTCCCCTGACAATATTCCGCGTCGAGTGGGCTTGTAGCACACAGCGTTCGTCTGTGAAATGTATTCGAAATGGTGCGAGGTAGTGGCGTGGAAAAAGGGCTGCAGCCTCGTCCGCGCCATTCGACAACCGATAACGAGAAGCTCCAGCCACTTTTCAGCTATCCGTGCTATACCGGAGTACATACAGTGAGTGGGTACGTGAAAGCGAGCACGTTGTCCGAATAGTGAGTGACGAGACGCTGATCGAGTTCCCAAGTGTTCCCACATGGAGGCAGCAGCATGCTTAACCATTGTCAAAAGAGTCTCCACTGCCACGGCAATGCAACAGAGCCTTAACCGCCCTGGGGTCCGGTCCAAGCAGAAGGGTCTAATGGATGGATTCACGGACACAAAGTCTCATGGACCATGGTCCGACGTCTCGGTCATTCAGGCCCATGGGCCACCGAGGCAGACCAACCTTGACGGACGTATTGCCTGTTTGCGGCAATCAAGGTTGAATTGGGTGTGATGTGATCCACTGCCTCCACCACTCCCGCATCCGAGTCTTTCCCCGATGTGTTTCTGCGACTGCCGTCGAGATAGGCGCCGAGAGCCTGCACTAGCGGCCCGTATCACGATGGGGTCCCCCGGGTTATGAAGGCGTTGGCGTGTTGGCGCGTGCTTGTGCGTGCCTGGAGTGCCGTTGTTGATGAAGGTGGAAAAAATGTCAAGACGGGTCATGGAGTCATGGCCGAAGGGAAATGTTTACAGAATTAGTCTAATTCTAGGGCGTTCCTTCCCCACTCGTCTTGTCCCGCCGTGCGAGACAGCGACAGCTGTCAACAGGTGCGGCTATGTACATCACTGTATGTACCCAGTACTTACGGCGGGCTCAGGTAATTTTAAATCTTTGGCCATGTATAAAACGTTTTGGAATCACACTACAGGTACCTGCTTCTTAGTAGGTACCTAGGTCAAAACACTCTGATTGCTCACCATTGAGGGATGGTTGATTGAAACCACTACTATTCTGTCGAGCCTGTCAGTAAGTATCTACACAGGTGCGCAGTCAGGGTTGCGAATGCTGTTCCGGGAGTGCCGTCAATACATGTGGACACTGGGATCTTTTGTGTATCTATTCAGTTGGAAAGGGAAAAGGGGGGGGGGGGGGTTGGTTGTCGCAACTAGCAACTCTACTCCCACAGCCAAAACTACTCCGTTACTACGCCATTCCCCTCCCCCTCCCCCTCCTCCTCCTTCTCTTCCTCCTTGATGCACCAACCAAATTCTGTCACCGGGGATAAATACTTGCAGCATGCACTGCAATCCATCTTGGGTTTCAAGCTTGACCAGCACATCCAGCGCCGTGACCACGAATCAGCAGTTTCGATGTGTACATACATTCCGTTGTAAAGCCCGCTCCACCAAGAAATGGTGGAAATATCCAACCAACCCTGCTCATAAGATGAGAGCAAGCAACCCAGCCATTCCCACTCGTACGAGAGACATTATGACGAGCGGTTGATACCGGAATTTTGTTCATTTTATTTTCAATTTTAATTTTTTAAAAAAAGTGGTCAAAATTATAGCTCATTCGTTTTTTTTTTGGACTGCCTCGGCATACATGGGTATGGTCATGTTTTCTTCCATAGTAAACATCGTGTCCTTAATAGCACGTGTTCATTGAAAGCGGTCCGCCCGGAAAGGGGCGTCGCGATTGCTGGTGCAATCAATGTCAGCACTTCAGACTTGATAGACGGATGATCGAAAGCGTGAGTGAGCGGTGATGCATGAGTTCACTTTGAGTTGAATAGAAACCTTGCAAGCTAGGGGTTTCGTTGTCCGCAAATTCCAAGACATTTATGAATTGCGTCAGCTTTCCGTGCAGTGGCCGGATTCTGCGGGAACGGTGTACTCAGAAAAACGGTCCAATGTTGTCCTTGTACTTGGAGCCGAAACAAAACCACTTATCCGTCATTTCCACCAGGCTTAAGCGGGAATCCAAGTAGGAAATGTCCATTGAGATCATTCACATCAGACTCAATAGTCGGTGGCAAGGTTGAAAGCAAGGCATGGCAGATCAGGAATCAGGATAAGGTAACTTTGCCGCAGAGGGGCAAAATTCAATACCAACATGGTATGGCCGCTTGGATGACGCTGGATTCACCTATAACCACCATAAATATGCATCTGGACCGCTCCTTTCGGCATGAGCGAAGGAATCACATGCAAGTACTTTTCCTCGTATTGAGAGGACATTCGGTTGCGTGCCATGACGTATTTTCGTGGCCGATTAGAACTGCCACAAAAGCTTGACTCTGCCGGATACAACCGCAGGTTCCACATCCTGGCCGAATTCCACAGCAATGAGGCCTCTGATAGTATATCGCGAGATGGTCAATATGAAGACACGCGAATGCGCGCTGACGAGTGGAAGCAAGAGCAAACAGAGAGATGCAAAAAAAAAAAGAGCGGTGACATGTGTTGGGCCTAACGCCATGACGATTTCCTGCATCGCGATTTGACAATCAAAAGGAAATGACCTGCATCTTCAAGTCAATCGCGGACATACACACGTATGCAACCACTACGCAGACTATATGCTGTCAGAGCCTCAAGAGACATAGACGATGACTCCTCGCCAAGACATTGTCCAGTAGCTCTCGATTGCAAAAGTATTTGAGACGCTGTGGCAGAAAACCGGACAGCCATCTTACATCTTCTTGCATGCAGAAACGTGCTCTCTCGTCGGCGATCATTATGTGATGCTAGAATCATAAAGTGCTTTCCTTTTCGCTCTCTGGCTTGTGACTTCACGCTCGACGATCATATATGGTGGCGTTTTATACCTGGGCACGGGGAGAGGAAAAGAGAGCCCCCCCCTTTCAATGGTGATTGATTGGCGTGCATGACTTCAGTGCCCTGCAAGAATGGTTACCGAACCCTTGTGCGACGTGGGCCCATCAAGCCGATGATGCTAATGCTGCACGAGAGTCTGCCATCACAGCAGTTCGGGGACAGACGATCCCGAGTCGTGGATTGATAAGAAGGCTTGGATGCAGAAACTGCCGAACAGTCAACAACAAATCATGCAGACCCAGAGTCTAGTCTTGTTCGAAGCCTGCAGCTTTTGCGGCGTTATACAACGTTGACTGACTAAAAAAATCAAAAAAATCTTTATGGCGGATTTTGATCGCCCAGTTTATAAGTTGCCACCGAGGGATGCCGCGAGGGGCCCGACAACATGAGTCGCTTGGGGAACAAGAAACGCCCCTCAAAGCTTCTGGCATCAGCCATCACTAGGAACCAGGCCGGAGAATCGGGCGCACAATAGATTGCGTTGCCGGCGCATGGTGGAGACGACAAAAGTTGTTTGGACGATGATGGCTGGTACTCTGGCGCGATCATTATGTACACCCACATATAGCCTTCTATTATTCTATTTCCTGCAAAGTCGTTGCCAACGAGACGTGCCCCATAGGTGGGCGCATGATTTCATCCTGGCCTGCACGACATTGACCAGACCAGACTGGGCACCACCAAAGTTGAGCGCAACCGGCGTCGACTGCGGGCAAAACGTGGGCGTCGCACTCGTTGAGACAACGGTTGGGGCCCGGGGACGGCCGTTCCGAAACGTGGCAGATTTGTCAGGCGAAACCGGAGCCGCGCCGTGGTTTCGTGTGGTTTGGTGACATCGTGACTGACTTGGAGTCAGCTGGACGAATCAAGGATCCTTCCTGGCTGGTAGCACGGAGGAATGCCCAGCCGTGTACTCTTGTCTGGTCGTCGTCGTCTCGAAGTCTGTCGCGACAGTCTCGAGAGAGCGAGAGGACTTGGGATATTGGGGTGAAACCCGGCCAGCTCCAGGACGGGAAGGTGCGATTCGATTCGATTGCCCGGTTATTCGATTATTCGATTACTCGGTTATTCGATTATTCAATGTGTGCACACGACTGTGGAGTCGGCTCTCGCGTTCCGGGCCGCCCGTGCCTCCACGCCTCCACGCCTCCACGCCTCCACGCCTCCACGCCTCCACGCAACACCCTCACGCAAAACAGAACGGACTGTCCAACTTCGAATGGATCCAGACGGGAACCTGAGATGCTCCAGGTCCAGGCCTGCTGCGACATCCCAATTTGCCTCGGCGGCACCACGATTTGATGGGCACGTACTTTTGTGCATTCTTGACTCGGACTATCCGTCGCCCGATGACCCTTGATCCTCGCGGCCTTGTCGCTTTTCGTGCTCCAGAGTCCAGAGTCCAGAGTCCAGAGTCCATCCTCGAGTCCTCAAGCCTGCATCACCAATCGCGTTTACGCCATGACATTCCGCCCACGTCGTGCGGCATGGATTCTGCCCATCGCCCCCTCCCCCTTCTCAAAACGCAGCGTTGCCAACATAGGCTAATTGTTGCCGTTGTATTGTGTATTCATCATCACCCCAGATGCGGGCAGAATATGCTAAACCTTGCAGATAGGGCAGCCGTCGGCTCTCGGCCTTGACACATGACGGTCAAGTTGCCCTGCTGCCATGGATGATGGTACGGGGTGCGGCCATGTACTCCGCATTTCCTCGTCTTTTTTCGGGCGAGTACCGAGGCATCGACATGATTCATACATACATATGTATGTATGTACATGTATACATGTGTACGTGCAAAATATCGCATCAGCTGGTCTCTGGTTTCACATAAAAACATGTGACCGATTGTGAGCAGATTGTGGGTAAGTAGAATGCAAATGTATTCCAATTTGCCTTTACGAATTGATCAGAGGTGTTTTTTGAAAAAAA
>SRPT01000384.1:0-28930 GCA_018360205.1 Claviceps digitariae | reverse complement strand
TCTTTTTTTTTTACGAGTAAAATCAAAAATAAAAAAAAAGAAGAAGGAAAAAGGCAAAGACATCATCATACTGGTGAGTGAGCATCGCCGCCTTGGGCAGCCCCGTCGTTCCGCTCGTAAACTGCAAATTCACCACCTGATGCGGCAACACGCGCCGCATAGCCCGCTGCAGCATCTCATCAACATCGTGGCTTTCTCCCTTCCCGCTTCCGCTCTCCCGTCCCCTCCTCCGACTGCTTGACTGAACCAGCTCCTCATACGTCTGGTACTCGCCCGCCTCGCCCCTCAGGATGATCACGCGCGGCCCGTCCTTTTCCTTCTTCAGATCCCCCAGCAACGGCCGATTGTCGACCTGCCGCCCAATCTTCATCGTGGTGAAAAACACGCGGCAGTCAGAGAAGCGAAGCCCGTACATGGCCTCGGTGGCCGTGTAGGTGTTGTTCAGGATGACCAGCACGGCGCCTATGCGGGCCACGGCAAAGAAGACGGCGGCATATTGCTCGCAGTTGCCGGCCATGATGCCCACGCGGTCTCCGGCGCGGATACCCATTTCCAGGAGGGCCTTGGCGAGCAGCGAGCTCTGCTGATTGAGGTGGTTGTAGGTCCATCGCGCGCCGGTCCAGGGAATGACGAGGCATTCCTTGGTGCCGTGCTGGTAGGTTTGCAGCTCGAGGAGCTCGCCGAGCGTGAGGTCGACGAGGGGAGGCTCGACGGGGCCTTGGAGGAAGGACAGCTTGGGGGGAGACGGCTGGCTGAGCGAAGAGGATTGCGTTGGTGTTGGTTGCGGCGTTGACATGGTTGTATGTGTTTTTTTTTTCTTGTCTTCTTCTTTTTATTTTAAATTCTTCAAGCGAGCCAACTATCGAGGCAGGGCAGAAAAGAGAAAAAACCAGACACGATGACTCTGCAGAAATCGACTATGTTGTTTTGCGCAAAATCCTATCTTATTATTCAGGAAAAATGCACAAGTAACTGCGAGAACGTGGGGCAGAGGGGAGAGCAACATGAAATCTCAATGGCGCATTTTCGTCATTGTTGGCGTCCCCGTCTTTTTCCCTCCCTCTCTCTTTCTTTCTTCCCCATTTCATTTTTTTTCTCTTCTTTTTTTTGCGTTGCCCGGCACTCCTGCTCCCCTGTTTCAACTCTTTCAAGGCCAAAAAAAAAAAAAAAAAAAACTTGACCAAGAGGGTCCAGTCCCATGTCGTCCCACAAAGTCGCGCAACAGGCCCCAAGCATCTTTTTCTTGTTTTAACCCTGTAATAAAGCCGCCTTGGCTGGCCCGACAGAGCTGGACGGTGGGCCGTGACAAATTTGACATTGACGGAGCCATGGGTCGAACCTCGAGGGGGGTATATGCGTGCCTCGATCCATGACGCGCGCATGACTGTGTTCTTGGATGAACACGCGGGGCGTATATGGAACGGACGAGCAACAATAGAGCAGACACGTTGGACACAGAAAACAAACGGTAAGCCTGCCAAGCTCCAACTCGTGAGTCCAGAGTCCAGAGTCCAGAGTCCAGAGTAGGACCCGGTCCATGCCGAGCGGTCGTTTCGCGTCGTGGGTCGTTGGTCGTGGGTCGTGGACCAGGTGGCACGGACCACAACGTGCGCAAGGCGGCGCACAGTATGAACGGCGCATCTAATCAGATCATCAGATAAGATGGCTAGCGCACAGTATCGTCGGCCTCGCTGCATTGCACGAGTCAGATTCTCCGGCCTGTTCCACCCATCACCTATTCATCCTTGTGCAGTGCGACCGAATTTTCCATCCCTGCTCCTTTTTCCTTCTTTTACATATCTAATTTCTCCCTATTTTTTTTTTTTTTTTTTTTTTTCAAAAAAAAAAAAATCTGTTGCAGGAGGATGCACCCGCACCAACTCCTACCCCACAGCCCAGGTCTGAAAAGCTCTGCGTGTACCTGTACATAGCACACGTACACATCCCACTGTACATGTGTACATGCATGAATACTTTCTAAAAAAACCTGCGCGACTCGGTCTTCTCATCATTTATAAATCAACGTGTGTGCCAAGCATGCCTTCCAGACACTCGCGCCTTGGATGATTCTAATGTTTCTCATCTTTGTCTGGCATGCAAGTCAGCACGCAGTCAGGCCTGGCATCGCAGAAACTGTCTGTCTATGAAAAATGAAAGGCTAACCGCATTGACGTATACAGTGCTCACTACTAAATGCAGTTCCGCAAACGTACACATCCAGAGTCTATGCTCAAATATATCACGTTTAACGTCAACTATAAGAGAGCCAGTTCCGTAAATGGCGTCCCGTGCTGAAGGAGAAAATAAGGAATGCTGCACTGATTTTCAATAAGAAACCTGTCGGGAAGCATGGTCTTTTACATGCAGTACGTCGCAAGGTAATTCCGTAAAACAAAAAAATCTACACCAGATTTGTATGGCAGTACGTTGGTCTTATCTCGAGCTACCAGGTTGTGACGTGGCCAAACTGCTGTCAACCCATAACTCGTAATTGCGACAGCAGAATTCTAATAAACTCGTTGCTCCTATCGCATCGCTCCAGTTCAGAGTTGATTCATATGACGACCTTGCTGCGCCGCAACATGTTCGCTGCCTGGCTTACCTTCCATTGCTTTCATTTCAGTCACAAGCTCCACTGCGTAAAGAATCGAATTTCATTCAGGTATCTGAAATGTTCTAGATAATTGCATCATGCCACCCATCTTTGCTCGAAAAGAAAGGACAAAAATCATGCCGGGGTATATGCGAAAAGACACGTATGCACTCGTGCGCCAATTTTTGCCGTCAATATATGTATGTGTATAGATGTGCCAACCGCAGGACAAACAAGCCCATGCATAGAAAAAAGAAAAGAAAAGATGAAAGCACAAATGAAAACTTGGATGAAAAGACTCAAGCCTGGACATGAGTCGCTCATCGTCACCAGTTTCTTCCATGGATTAGGCGCTTTCCTCCGTCTCACAGCCCTGAAACTTCTCGGCTGTCGATGCCACCCACGACTCCAATGCCGAGAGCTCGCTGCAAACTACGTCGAATGCCTTTGGCGGTGCCAGGCTCGTCGTGATTGTTGTCACGCCCGAGTAAGCCCAAGCTCATCCGTCTGGAGACGTTTCCGGTCTGTTCGCTTGTCGAATTCGTCGTCGGCTTCTTCTTGCGAGCTGCCGCAACCATTGGCTCCGGAGCAGACGGCCGAGGAGGCCACTCGCCGTCTCGCTTCCAACCAGCAACACAGGACCGTAGCATGTCTGAAAGATTCACGGGGCATGCTGGCTGGAGACTGTGTAGAATGACCTTGTCGTAAAGGCTCAAGTAGACCGTCGGAGAGATGGACGCTCGTAGCGGGTTGTTCGGTGGCAGGATAGGCTGACCAATGGGGAGTACCGTTTCTACGGGATACACTCGCCCATGAGAGACCTCTGAGGCTCGTGAGTCAATACTCGGGTGCTTGTTGAGAGCCTTCATTGAGCCTTTGCTCACGGACGATGAGCATTCGGAAATGGCTGCTGTGCTCTCGCCATGATTGGCGATAACTGCCAAGGTCGGCCCCGTGGGCCCTGGTGGTGAACCCGACATGGAACGACGGAAGAAAAACCGCCTTGGCGATCGTGGGGATGCTGGTGGTGTCGCTACGGGCTTGCGATGAAGACGAACAGTCTTTGCCCCGGTCCACGCATTACGACGTGCCTCAAAACATGCGAGCCCATCATTCCACGACATCTCTTCTCGTACAGCACGCCGTCTCCTCGCTTTCTTGGCCTCGACAATTTCCCGCACGGTTGACTGCACGGCATTGGGATTGTCGAAGCGAAAAGGCGAGCACCTGGTAGACACCTCTTCATCGTCAACGTCTGACAAATCCGAAGTCCACTCAGTTCGCAGTCGAAAATGCACCGCATCCTCCGAAAAAAGGCTGTATACGGATTCCGCATCGTCGGCATCCACATCAGCATCAGCATCAGCATCAGCATCAGCATCAGCATCAGCATCCACATCCACATCCACATCCACATCCGCGTCAGACCCAGCCTCACCCAGTTCAGGATCTTCCTCTCTGTGATATCCGCCTTCTTTCAGAAGAGGGGATTGATTTGTGCCATTCGGCGAGGTCCACGTGGCAGAGGCATTATGACGTGCAGCATCGGCAGTCAAGTCCTGCTCAATATCTAACACTGGTTCATCTTGATGCGACGCTGGAGGCCAGGAGAAATCCCAGTCGTTGCGGACCCTGTCCGAAAGATAACGTTTGACGGCAATTTTCTGCTTCGTTTTATCCCGGCTTAAGAGGTCTGCATATTCGTCTGACACCCATTCTGGTGTCGAAGTGAGAAGGTCAGCAGACGACTGGGGGTGGTGCATGCGCAGTTTCGAGAATGGCGACCGAGGATTCCTGTAGAAGTCTGCGAAAATCATGGCGGAAGGGTTCTGCGGCTCGTGTAGTACAGAGCCAGTCTGTAGGGCTAATGAACCTGGTTCTGTCTCTTTGACTTGAACCGAAGCAGGCGGCGCTCTCGTGATCGTCTCACGTTCTTTATTGTAATGAATGATTAGATCAGCGCAATCCACGAAGACAAGTGTACACACATTCATAAGGACTACCACAACCACCACAAAAATAAATTCAAAATATGGATTCGAGAAAGTCAAAAATGCAAGAAAAAGCTGAAGTCTTGACAGTAAAGGAGGGGGGGTAAAAAGCTAATATGAAAATGGGGGGGGAGAAGAGGGGGGTGTCCCGGAATGAATGTGCTGATGGAGACGCACACACCCAACCAAATGCGGAACGACAGACAGATAAGGCAGCAGGAACGTTCTCATTCGCCTCGGTAGACTCGGCGAGAGAGTTCAGCCATGCCCTTTGTCAGGAACCGCAAAGATTGTCTATGCTTTGGTCCTGGAAAAGGGTTTTCCTCCTCGCCGAGTTTGAGACAAGAAAGAATAATGAGTTAAGGCTCGCTTCCGGGCTCCAACAGTGTAGGGCAATAGACCGAGACGACTATCAATTGAAGAAGGATAGCATGTGCCGATAACAAACAGAGCAGGTGAAGATGATGTTCAAGATTCATTCGCGAGAGGCCAACCACGAAAGGGGCGCAACTCGGCGATGGGCGATGGCCGACAAGTGATGAGTGATGAGCGATGAGCGATGGGCCGTGGGATGATTGCACCTGATTCGGTGCTGGAGCAGGTTACCACTTGGGGAAGCCGATACAAAGGAAAATGAGCCGCAACTCAAATCTCAGGCTTTTCAGATGGACGAATGAGGGCTTGGGTAATATGCGTATCCGTCCGTCCATCCATCCGTCCTCGGTTCACCAATCGATCGTACCTTTCGGGGGGGCAGAAGACAAAGTGAAGATGAGGCAACGACTGCCAGCTGGGCATGCGGAAAAGGAAATAGCACAGACTGAGGAATAGAGGAGACGGAGCTCGGAGGTGAGAGGGGCAGGGAGAGAGGGGCAGAGAGAAAGGCAGAGAGAGGTTGGGACCGGCATCTTAACCAGTTGAACAACTCTAACATTGCAACTACTTACTCGGGGACGCGGTTGGCAGGTTCTGAACTGTGGCGGCGCCGGCACCGGCGTTGGCTTCTTGCTCTGACTCGAGGTGGTGCTGGTGCTGGTGCTGGTGCTGGTGCTGGTGGTGTTGAGGATGCTGGTGATGCTGGACGTCGTTGGTCCGTGTGTGGCGCCCGATGGGCTCGCCACAGTCGCTTGTCGCCATTGAGGACATGGTGGGCGGCTCCTGCCTTGAATGTTTAATGTTTCAATGTTCGAAAATGCTCAAGTATCTGGGTAGAGCGGGAGCGGGCAGGGAAGGCCCCGAACCAGGTTCCAGGAAATCTTCTGGTAATACCAGACCAGACAAGTCTCTGGTCACACAGGCCGGCCCAGAGACGCCAAGAGGGGAGGACAGCCGAGCGGGACGGAAAGCAGCAACAGCGGCTGGCAGCGGCTGACAGACGAGAGGGGAGGCCGAGCGAGGCGAGGCGAGGCGAGATGGTGAAACTGCAGGGCTAGGTAGATTCGGCAGCAAAAAGACGCGTGGGCGATGCGGCGATGCGGCGATGCGGCGACGAGCTGATGGGAGGGCGCAGCTCTATTTTGACCGTCTGGTCTGGTGTTGTTCTAGCGCAGGTAGGAGGAGGAACGAGACCAGGCCAGGCCAGGCCAGAGCAGACCGAACCAGACCAAACCAGAGTCACCAGGCCGCATTTGTTGACTGGAACCTTGTTGTGCTGTATTTTAACTTTGTGGATGCAACTCTGCTAGTTCAAAGTGGCCGAGTGGGCGTTATTTCTTTGCTTCTGATTTTTTGTGGGTTCCTTGTTCCCCTCTCCGACCACTACCCAGCCACTTTTCCCCTCAGAACTCAGAATGCAGTGCAGATCTGACACGACTCGCAACGAGCAGGAGACACGGCATGCGCAAGTCGCGCATATTTTTGGACAAGAAATATGATCCTATGACGACGTAGCGGTCCAGATTCATAGGCCAGGCTGATGCTACAAAACGTAGGAAAGGGGGCTTCAAACAAGTAGAAAATGAATGAGCCATCCTGTTTGGCAAGACTGCATCTGGGCCAACCGGCTGTCGGAAACTGGAGATGCTGCAGAAACAGAGAGGCACGAGACTACCCATCAACTCAAACTCCAATCCCAACCAAGTACCAAACGGCTATCGGCATGCGAGTGGGTCCTCACGTCTGCGGGGAAGCAAGAGCGAGGGAGTGCATTGGTGCATTGAGGGCAGGTGGCAGGAGGGCAGGTGCCAGGAGGGAAGGAGGGAAGGAGGGAAGGGGAAGGAGGGGGGGAGAGAGGGAGAGAGGGTAGCAAAAATGTTCAGAAAGGCAACGAATCAGCGTCCTCAACTTGACAGGTTTTGTTTCCGGCAATTGGTATCCAAGAACTACCGCAGGTGAACACCTCCTACTGTACATAATCAACGATGAAGCAGGCAGCTGTCGAGGTGCATCATGCATTCTGTCACCGTTGTCATTGTCGACATGCGTCAAACTGCCCCCGCCATTGCATTGGCATCGGCATCGGCATCAACACAGCCACGGCATCGTCCACGACACCGTCCACGACATCAACCACCAACTGATCAGGTCCTCTCTGTTCTGCACTGCCGTCTTGACACAGCTACAGCAGCGCTGCCAGGTCGAGAGGACTGTTACACGGCATGGCGGTGGCTGCTGTCGCACAGAGGTTGGCCATGGATCAATGGCCGATCTGGGATTTGGACAAATAAAATATGACATGGAACGGGCTGCTGTCAATGGCTGGTGCGGACGGGATGCGCATGGGAGCTTGTTGCCGAGCTACAAATCTCGACAAAGCTGGGAGTTATTCAGTCTGCCGTCTGAATTGCTCGACGGCGATTTTTTTTTTTTTTGTCTTCCTCACTCCCGCTCCAACTGGGAAAGATTTCATGCTTTGTTTTTGTGCCCTTTTGAGCAACGTATTATTCTGCAGAACTGGAGAGAGATGCGCCATGCCTTGTGCCCTATGCGACGTCAACGGCCCCGACATTTCTTGCCTGGGCAGTCTTTTACTTTTTCCATTTCGGCTGCAAATGCCACTCTGAATGACCATGGTGACAGGCTCGCACCGCAGCGTTGTAGCAACAGCCAGCAGAGCATCAAAACACGAAGCAAAGAATGACTCTCAAAGAGGGACCCGTGGAGTCGCCACGCCGTGTGACACGTTTGGGAGCATGTCTTGCTTGCACGCAAGATTCGGTCAACATCCGCGCCGGTTTGGATTGAGTCTGATGAATCAAAAAATAAAAATCGGGGAGTCGGAATCGAAATCGGATCCGGATCCGGCTTCTGGCCGACCCGCACCCCGCGCGTCAAACTTGCAACGTCGGTGAATTGGGCTTGGCAGGCGTCATTCGAATCATGGTGAAACCGACGGCATGGACGGGACGCGATGCAGGTTGATGAATCAAAGCTAGCAGACGCGCTATTCTCGTGCGTGGCCTGGTGACCCGAGATTGCCCAGCGGGCCACGCCAAGCTCTCGCTCCGTGATTCATTTCCGCGATTGGCGTCTTTTCTTCTTTCTTCTTCTTCTTTTTTTTTTTTTTACAATGGTGATTCTGGTTTTTGGGTGTTTCCTTGCGTCGTTGCACAACACACGCCAAGTTTGCGACATCGACGCCAGCATGCCATAAACAGACGGCATCTCTCTCATCTCTCTGTGCCTCTCTGGCCCGTCAATGTGTCTAAGAACGCTTCATGCTGCCCGTCATGCAAGACGAAGGAGGCCTAAATGCATCTTGTCTCGTCAAGCGAATTAAACAACCGTCGAGTGATACACGGTATGTGCCATACCGGCCGGCCACCACGACCAAAAGCACTGCCCCGTCTTGTGCTACCTGCCCCGTCACTTTCAATGTCTCTTAGACTGCGTCATTTCGTGTAACAGAGCCAAGCACATGGAAGCACAAAACTACACAAAATCCAGTCGTCAGGCCGTCATGAATGACCGCTTCCATCGATGCGCATCGTGGATGCCATGCAGCCCATGTCGGCACTTGTACCAGGCACGGCATCTCCCATGCTACTGCCCTACAATTGACATAATATTAACATCTGGAACACGGACAGTAGCATGCGTTTCGACTCATTTGTTTCCCTCCCATCTTTTATTCTCAGCTACCATTCATACGTGTGTACCTGCATCAATGATGTCGGAGAATAAACAAACTAACCACCATTCGAGCTGTCCTCGGTCGACAATGACTACTCGGCCTCTGAAATAGTCAAATTGAACATTTGTACGCACTGTACGTCCATATGACAAGAATTTCTTCATTTCGTTTTCTGCTTCCGGCTCTCTACTGTCTTGACAATCACTATATTTGGGACCCTGTCTTGCATGTACAGTCGCTTCGCCCTCAACCGCCAGCCCTCGTTGTCGACTCCTGTCTTGCTCTTGACTTACATCTCTTACACCTAGCGTTGACTATTCCAATACGTGCCCCCTTCTGACTCACCGTCCTCATGCCGGCCCAATTCTCTTCTATCTACATACCGTTGCCGGCCAGTCTCCCCTTCTCGACCCCACGCTGTCTCAATCCGCGTTTTCATCGCGTGTATGCTATTCATGAGGCTAAATGATGCACATGCCTGTCATGTGGTTTCCTGTCTTACTAGACACTCCTAACCCACGTATCGAATTCATCCCCTCAAAGCACCCTCGCGACCTGCATCACTGGAACCCACCCCCTTCGCAATGCCGACAGCATTTCTATCTGCATGTGTATGGTGTCTTGTGACTCCAAAGAGCCATTCCCGGCGCAACCGCTCGCAGCACCGCATTAAGCGCACCCCCATCCAAACTACCCGCTCCTCTTGCGTCTTGCGCCTTATGAGCCCCCTCCTGGGGTTGCTTCTTTTCCTGCATGGGCTGTTTTGCAGCGAGACATGTATTCCTACACCGCTGGGTTGGCTGCATCGTGGGCAGACATTTAGACAGAAGAAGAAAATAGAAATAAAAACATTCCTGGCCTGAAAGGGCAAGTCCTGTTCCCTCTCTCCATGCACAGCGTTGCCATGATTTCGCCATCGTCATCTTTAAAAGCAGATATGCAGACATGTCCCTTTATTCCTCGGGACTACTTGGCCGGATCAGAAGTACATGGGATCCAGGTTGTCCTGGACAGTGGCGTGCGGGTGCAAAAAGTAACGTCATCTTGTTAAAAAAAGAGTTTCGTGGCCAACGTCTAGAACAATATTTGAAAGTAGTGTTTAACACATAAAAACATGAATAAAGTAATAGAGTACTGTATGTTATATCGATACAAGTATCGCTGCATCAGTCAATCTGCTTTATAGAACCGCGCGTCACGACCGGACTGACTGGGCGGTTGTCTCGCAAACAATGCCAGCCTTGTACTAGTATATTGCATGAACCATGTGCTTTTGGGATGAAGTCGTCAGGGCCTGCCGCTCTTCGCAGCAGAGTGAGTATACATCATTTATGTGTGTCATCTCCTGAACTCGCTTCCGTTCCGTAAATACAATCAGACGCTCATCCTTCCTGCCAGCCCTCCATCGCATCCTCATCCCATGGTGCAGCCCCCCCCTGGGCAAAATCCCGTACATCCCTCCATCAATGATTCTCTTGGATATTCACCCGGCTGCCCTCCTCCCTCCAGCATCCTAGTACACCTCCCAGAGTTCTCGCCTGAGGCCCCTCAGCACCACTTATCCTTTTACCACACCCTTCGAACAATACCTTGGCCTTTTCCCTGTCCATCCCGCAGTCACTGCATTCATATTCATGAAAATCGTCGCAATCTATTCAAAGACCTCTAGCACGGAATAAACAGTAGCACCAAAAGCCATCTCCCCCCCTATAGCAATATTCGCCACGTCTTCTTTTTGCACTGGCGTCGTGGGCGTATAGTTGCGAATTCTACTTCACTGCTCATCTACTCGTTAGTTCTCATCCGTGTCCCTTTTGCTCGGTGTGCGGAGAGTCGTTCGGCTTCGTTGGCTGGAGGGGAGGTTACAGGCGGGAAGACGCTACGCTGATGGCATGTGGGAGGGGGGAAGATGTGCTCTGGCCTAGTCTCCATTGAAGCAGAGAAACCATCTTCCAATATGTATTCTTTTTCGGTTTTTTTTTTTGTTTCTTTTCTTGTGTGTGTATGTGTTTTCTTTTTTTAAACGGTGGGTTTCCTTTTTTTTTTTTGCTCGCTACAATTACGGCACCCATTTAGGTCAAGCCCACCTACTCACTCACCATAAAGGCCGTGTTGAAAACAAACCAAACAATCTACTCAATTATCCTATTTCTTAGTCTATAGCCCACAAGTACAAGAGCATAGAAAAAGACTAGATTCCCTACTTCCAACCCTCTATACTCTGTGTGTTTTCTCTTAGTCTTGATCAAGTATAGGGTGCAATATGGAATTCCCTCCTTATAAATAATCCACACTCTGTAAGCTATCATCAGTCTAAACCAAATGTAAAGTGCGGAAATCAACGAAATTCATGACCACTATGGTCTATCAATAATTCTTAGTACACAAGCCAAGTATAGAGTGCAAGACCAAGTTCCTCACTTAATAATAATCTATACTCTATAAACTAATATCAGTCTAAACCAATTATAGAGTGCAAGACCAAATTCCCTTCTTATAATAACCCATACTCTGTAAACTATTTCTCGTCCAAACCATGCATCAAAGTCCAGGAAGCAACTAACTTCCCTACTTGAAATAACCTATAGCCTAGACCATACCCCCCTAAGGAATCATAATCAAACGAGACAGAAAAGGCCGAATTTTATCCTCAGGACTGTTGAATTTCCTGAACTACTGTTGAAGTTTTACCTTAAAAGGAAGCCAAAACATTTGCAATAACCTCACGCAACGCCATTAGACATCTCTTGATGGCTCTCAGTAGCAGCAGCAGCAGCAGCAGCAGTGTCGTCTAGCTCACTAGATTCCGTCATCTTCTGCACATTCTCGATCCTCCAGACTCCGTCGCTGCATAGCCGGGAGGTGAAAGTGATGCCTCCGTGGCTGTACGTTCGTGTTCTTGGTCGGCCATCGTTGGGTCCATGCGGTGCGGCGATGGTGACTCCGCTGGGCGCCATGGCGCGAGCGCCTCGTGGACGAGTTTTGCTGCTACGCTTGGGGGCAGCTTGCGCAATGACATCATCTTCCATTTTTCTTTTCTTTGGTGTTTCATTTTTCATGACCGTTCCCATGTCCGTCTCCTTCTCCTTCTCCTTGGTGGTGCTGGTGGCTGCGGGGGTGGCGGGGGTGGCGGCAACGGCAATGGCGCTGTTCTCGCACAAGGTCTGATTCCTTTTTATGCGTTTTTGAGCCTTTTCGGCGCCCAGCATTCGTAGCTAACGAGGCTGGTTGCCGAAACCGAGTTTGCAAAGTTCGTCTCGAAAGTGTTTTCGAGTTTGCTCCAACAGTTCGTCTGTCAGCAATCTCTTGAGTACTTCCTCATAGCATTGCCTCATTCGCCCCTCAATCTTCCTTTTCATCATCTCGACATTCTTTTGCTTGGTCTCATTGTCTTGACCCTCGGACGCGAGTACCTTGTTCCACGCGATAGTCTCGTGTCTCTCCAATTCCAACTGGAGAGACTTGTTGATATGGGCATTAGCTCTGAGCAATCCCCCGCGGAATGCCTGTCTTAGCCCTTCATCTATAATCCTGCTGATTTCCTCAGCCTGTTGTTGACTAACATGAATGCGCGGTATGGACGGCGAGGCCGGCGGAGATTGACTTCGAGATATGTTGTTGCCGTCATTGTTTCTTATGGCTCTTCTCGCACTGGGAGTGTGGCTCGAGCCGTCTCTTGCTGCAGTAGGTTTTTTTTTCGAGTCATTAGCAGTGCCACACAAAGCGGTTTATCACATGGATAGAAATGAGCATGCGATTAAAATTTCTGTACGTACTTGAATCGGCAGAAGTCTCCTCATCGTGCAGAGTGGCTTGGCCAGGCTGGGCTGCAAGCTGCGTCTGATCCTCTGCACCATGGGGTTCGGGCTCATCAACCGTCTGTCCATGGGGATGATTCGGGCTTGACGAAAAAAGAAGAGGCATCTGAGCAGATGCGGACTGTTCATACGCTTGTTGTGGAATAAATGTTGGTATCTGGCCAGAAGCAGGCAGCGAAGCCTCGACCAACGGCGGAGGCACATTCCTGCCCAGTGATGTATCCATTGTGGGCAGCAGGAAATCCGAATACTGCACATCTACTGGTCCTGCCTGTCCGGTATACTCGGGTTGCGGCAAAAATAGGCCAGTCCACTCGTCACCAGGATAAAAGGGAACTGTTGCGCCAGAAAGCTGGGAACCACAGGTTGGATTCTGGAAGATGGGATTCCGGTGGTACTCGCTGCCCGGAAAGGTGGTCTGACGCATCATGTTCATGTTCATGTTGGGCACAGAACTGCGGCACCTAGCCTGACTCAGCATGTTGGGAGCAGGACCGGCGTCTAGTTGTCTCAAAGTACTCCATTGTCCCGGTCCATTCCATCCCGTCGATGCTGTCAATCCCAATCCTATGTCCTGTTGGTTTGAATTTGAAGAGTACGGCGGCTACACACGATCCAGTCAGCTTCGATGGCTGCCATGACAGCTTCTCTTTTCACCAGACCGTGTTAAATATTCTTTTTTTTTCTTTCCTTTTTTCCCTTTTTCCTTTTTTTTTTTGGGTTGGGTTGCCTTACCATCTGACCCCAAGCCTGTCCATCCAGCGTCGACATTGGCAAGCCCATAAACGGGTCCTCATGCATGTATGTACCCCTCATGCTTCCAGGGAAACCCATCGGCAGCTGCGTATTCCCATAGTAGACGCCCTGGTTGGTTGGCACAAACTCGCGACCCCCTCTGTGTGGCGTCAAGTTCGCCATCGCTAAGCCTCTCTCTTTATCTTGCTCTTGCTCTTGCTCTTGCTCTTGCTCTTGCTCTCGATCTTGCTCTTGCTATGGCGCTCGTTGTGTTACCGTCGTACAAGTCCGTATCCAGTATATAAATGTGAAAAAAAAAAAAAAAACGTGGGAAACGGAAAAGCAGTGAAAGAAGAAAAAAAAAACATCAAGAAGCGAACAGAGGAAGACGACGGCGGGGCGCAACAAGAAAAGAGAACAAGAACAAGAAAAGGCTGGCAATTGACGATGACCAGGAGCCATGGCAGGAACGTAGCAGACGCCTTTATCACTCTTGACTTTTTCTTTGGGTCCTGAATGAACAGGATGTGAAAGGGAGTCTGGTTGTTGAGAACAAAGTGAGAACAAAGTCAGCCAGCTTTGCCAGCTGTTGCTGCCATGGTGAGTGTCCCCTACCCCGAATGGCCCAAAGCTAGCCCGTCGCGGTCCGAGCTTTGCTCAGGCAGGATGCCGCATTTCGTCTTTTTTTGCTGGCTGCGTGGGGCTGTCGTCACTTTGGTGCTCGGCAGAAGTGAATCTGGATTTTGGAGGTAAAATAAAAAAGAAAGAAAAGTAAGAAAGACAAGAAAGAAAGAAAAAAAAAAAATAATCCAACGTCATTTTCAATACTTTGATCTTTTTTTTCCACGGAAGTCCTCGGACAAGATTACCATGAAACTTCTTTTCTTCATGTGGCCTCTAGATCACCAAATCTAGCCCTCGGACGGGATACTCCCTGAATGATACAGATACACATCTCTGCTTCTCTTGCTCTCCCTCTTCCCCTGTCTCATTCCTCTCTAATGAAAAAAAAAAATGTACTCTCAGTCTTTTTCCTCATCTCCTGCGCCAGTGACAAGCTTACTCATGGTGCAAAACTCTAAGCAACCTCTTCCACCATCTTGCCAGAGGACAGCGCGCTGTTCCTTGAGAACACTGCGCCGGCTGGACCAGCCAGAACATCGTCGGGGACCGAGACCTTGCTTCCATTCTTGTTGTTGATCCATCGAATCAAGGTTGAATTGGGCTTCCTTGCTTCTTCATCGGGGCTGTCAGCTCGGGCGGCAGCGGCAGCGGCCTTGCGATTGATTTTGGGCGCTTGCTTCTTGAGTAGTTTGTTGATTGTTTCCATCTATAGCTCTGAGTTAGCACATAGCGGCGAATGCTATTTTTTTTTTTTTTTTTTTTTTTTAGGAAGGAAGAAATGCGCCATGAAAACACGCCATGAAATGCGCCATGAAATGTGCCCAGTCATCTTACCTTGACCTCTTCGGTGCGCTTCTCACTGAGATTACGACGACGTCGGGCCATTTCTTGCCGTCGCATGGACAGTTCTTCGGCCGTAAAATGCTTCTTTACTTGCACCTCTGTCCAGCACATCGTTAGTACATGGGCGCGAGTAGCAATATTCCCTTTGGAGTGCATCGCTCGTGTGCTCACCATCAGACAACTTCATGTACTCTTGAGGCTCATCCTCAAATCTAGCCCTTTGACGCCTTGTCATCTTGGTGAGGTCAGGAGACTCTTCTTGGCTGCCTTCCCCACTGTCGGCCTCGGCATCACCTCCAATTTCCTCCTCGCCTTCGGCGTCCTCTTCATCCTCTTCCTCATCCTCGTCTTGCTCCCCTGCCACCTCGATTTCTTCACCTTCTGCATCCTCATCAGCCATTGTTTCGTCGCCGAAACCCATGGTTTGGTCGCCCTCGTCACTATCTACAGGATCACTTAAATCATCATCGTCATCGTCATCTTCCTCTTGGCCCACCTCGTCTTCGTCCTCCTCGTCCTCGCTGACGGCTATCTTGGCCGCAGCAGCTTTGGCAGCAGACCTGGGGGCGGGTTGTGACACACGAATTGTATGTCCGGCGCCAGAGACCATGGGAGCGTCCATGTCGATATCCCCTTCAGCGTCTTCTTCTTCTCCCTCGGCATCGATGTCCTCTCCTTCGGCGTCAACTTCCATCTCATCGCCCTCCCCATCTTCGTCTGCCTCTTCTACTCCATCTGGGTCGGCATCCTCCTCCTCCTCATCATCATCTTCCTCGTCGTCTTCTTCTTCTCCATCATCTTCATCCGGGCTGGAATCAACGACATAGTTCTTTCTGCCACCTCGATTCCTTGCACCGTGAACAATTTCACCACCGTCAAAGCGGTCACTTCTTCGATTAGCACCTCGTGTTGATCTTGAAGTCTGGACCGTGACGCTTTCGTCTGGAGATGAAGACGGCATTTCTCGTGGGGCACCCGGAATAGAGGTGCGGCCGGATCTGCGAGATGTCATTGAGCTCCTTCGGTCGATTCTGTCACTCGTGTCAGCCCATCTTGCATGTACAGAGATGGATTCGTTTGCTCTCGTAGCAGCAGACCGCCGTGGTCGTGTGGCCATGGCTTTTTTTGTCTTTGTTGTGGTGTATGTTCAGGGCAGTGCAACAGAAAAATCCAGCCTTTCTTCTACAAGAGGTAGGGTGTGTGCGTTGTAGACACTTAAAAGGGTCTTTTTAAGGCACGGATATTGACCACAGAACGATCAACACTTGATCGTGCGAGGAATAAAAAGAAAGGCAGAGTACAAAGATAGGGGGTGGCTAGTCAACGGATGTCGCAATGTTGCTCAATAGCCGGGAGGTCAAATTCCTACAATGACAAAAAAGAGGAGCAAAAAGAGAAGAAGAGAGGAGGAAGGCCGCGTGTGGACCGGAAGAGAGAACGTGAAAGCTTCAGACGCTGGCAGCCAAAATGTTGGTGACAGGGCAGCTTGAAACAGCGTCGGACAAGATCAGATGAAGGTAAAAATCATTGGCCAGTGCTGCAACAAAGAAAGGCGGCAACAGGCACGTGTGCGCGAGTAGCAACACGGAACCGACTTTATCGTCGTCAAGCGCTGCTGTGCATTGAACATGCAAGACGAGGCGAGTGTGTTGCAATGGCTTTCACGCGCAACATATGTGCGTGGTTTGCGTAGGGAGCAAAGCCTCGGCATGGATGGAAGAGCATTGAAACAGTACAAGAAACATGGGAGAAAAAGGCTCAAGAGCTTACCTGAACTGACCGCGACTGGCACGATAGTCTATCGCGAACCAGATGATGAGTGGCAATGCCGGCCAACAATTTCAGCGCGGGATCCAGCGGGACAAGGGACAATGCAGCAACGCAGCAATGCGGCTGGGGAAGGGCAAGCCTCAGCCTCGTCCCCGGGCACGATGTATTGCTGGGTCGTCAATTGCCGGCTCGTTTGATGGATCGATCGATGGACGGCGCCGCGCCTTTGTGCCACCTATGCTTCCTCCGGCCACCTATCCTGCGAACTGCGAACGGACACGATGCTGTCCCCTCCCGTCCTGTCCTGCCTGTCCTTGGTGACAGACCCTGGTGTGCAGCAATATATGACCCCAAACCGGTATGCTGGCTGTTCAGGCACGTCAGCCAAGTTCTCAGTGCTTGGACTGACTCCTGGAGAATCCTGATGCAACCCTAATCAGGGATCGAGGTTGTATATCAACGGCTCGGACGGAGCAGTGTGACAGCAGCACAGATCGAGCAACCTCCCCGTGGATGCGATTACGTGAGTCGGATGGATAGGCCGCGCCCTGCGTCGTGTATTGTATTGTATTTAGCAGCCGGCTGGTGAGCAGAGCGACCGAAACCGAGGATGCGTCGCGTACAGGTGGGACGTTTCGAAATCGATCTCGATGCAGTTTCTCTTGACAATGTTATTCGAGATGACCTTTGAAGACTTGACTTCAAGCAACCCTGGTCAGGCCAGGACCCGCTTCTCGGAGGATGCGGACACCCATTGGCTAATTTGGAGTCTCGGTCCAAATGCTCGTCACTTTGTACTCCTCCAGCTTGCTCTTTGCTTGTGCCTTGTGCCGAGGCATCTGACGTCTCCGCCACACGTCTTGTTCTCGCAGCTCTCGTTCTCGTCCTCTCTCCTACCTCACCCCCTGCTGCGATCAGCATTGTATATCTTACCACGATCCTGTCCCGATCATGGGCGACACAGAGGACAAGCCAGGCTCAGGCTCAGTCGCGCCCTCGTGGCAACACGACGCAGCTCAGTCTGGCGCCGAGCAGGACCAACCCAACCAGCAAGACAGCCAGCCCAACCAACTAGAAATCGCTCGCCGGTTCCTCCAAGAAGCGCATATCAAAGCCTCATCCCGCGAGAAAAAGGTTGAGTTTCTCAAATCAAAGGGACTCCAAGCCAGCGACATTGAGAAGCTTTTGGGACAGGAAGCGGAGCAGCCCACCAGCGCAGCTGCTGCAGCATCATCACAGGTTTGTCTGCCCGATTTGATTGCCTCGTCTTTTCCGCCCTCCATTATTCATCCTCCGCGTAAATAAATTCTGAAACTTCGGGTCTCGGAGTAGGATGAACAAGGAAACAGCTCGGAAAGGGATACTGCACAACTATCTACAGCCCATAACCAGCATCCTCCATCATCAGCACAACCACCACCACAACCACAACCACAACAAGTAAGCGTCAACGACCGACCGCCCATCGTCACATATCCCGAATTCCTCGTCAAGCCAGAACGACCACCCCCGCTAGTCACAAAAAACGGCATCATAAGCACCTTGTACGCTTTCGCAGGCCTCTCCACCATTCTCTACGGCACGAGCAAGTATCTCATCGGCCCCATGGTCGACGACCTGACAGACGCCCGAACCGAACTCCATCAGGTTGCCGCCCGAAAACTAGACACCCTCCTAGCGCAGCTCGAAAAGACAGTATCCGTCATTCCCTCCGCCGCCGCTGCCACGGTCGCCGCCCAAACAGCACCCCACGATGGCAGTGACGACGAGGATCCCACCGAAATGTTCCACCGGGATGTAGGAACCCAAACCGCCCTGTTGATCAATTCCGATGCCGCTCTCTCGCCAGCAGTCAGGCCAGACGAAAAGGACCAGGAGACGCCGTCCGACCGCCAAGCCGATCGCTTAACATCCCTGAACAAAACACTGTCCGTCCTGAAGGACCAGTTCAGAGCTCAGAGTGAAGGCCTCGAGGACATCAAGACTCTGCTGGACGTCTTTCATAATGACCTCTACGGCATGACCTATGGTAGGGAGACCGACGACTTCGTCAGCAGCGTGTACGACAAGTATGGATCGTCCAGGAAGAAGGAGCCGGAAGATGAAATTCGCAAAGTCAGGGATAATATCCGGCGCTTCAAAGGTCTGCTGTTGAGCACCAGATACTTTCCTGCGTCTACCCGATGATGATGATGACTGGCGGTGGACATGAAATAAAGCGAAACTGGGCCTTCATTGCATGGAATTAGTCGCGTTGTAAAGTAAATGTACATATATAGGACTTTCTTTTTTTTTAATGACTTGATATCTGTGCTGTATATGCAATCTTTTTTTATTTATTTATTTATTTATTTTTGGTTGGTTTTTCGGTTGTTATTTTGCTCGCGTTTTGTTATTGGGCTATTCTGATTGGATAGCAGAATTGCATGGCGCAAAACACCAACAGTACCCTCCCTCATTGCTTACTTCATCATAACTCGTTAATAACTGCTTCGAGCGATGCGCCTGATAACAACATTATGTTCAGAATTCTTCCATCATCCTTCGAATCATGTACAAGTTTTCTAGCGGCTTTACTCCCGCTCAGGATCGTGTATTCCATAACGCTCAAAAATCGATTGCCACGTTGACACAACAATATGCTGAAATCCCAATCCCATCTCGAATTGTGGCATGTACCACTTCAAAGTCGGCTGGAAAGTGAACGGTATGGGACCTGGTCCCCGATGACCCAGGATGGCGTCCCGGAAGTGATTTCGGTATGATACTTCCTGTGAATTCATCACTGCGCCCGGCGGCTGTAGAATTGCTCTGAATGGAAGTGACTCGGAGATAGAGGAGTCCAAGCTCATAGGCTCGGGTGCGGGCTCAGGCTCAGGCGCAGATACAGGGGCCGGACGGGATCCTGGGCTAATATGCCTCCATCCTCGGCTCATGAGGCTGTTGCTGGCGACCGGGAGGACTTGTTTGAACGAGCTAGGAAGGTCCTCGACCCAGCGCAATACGCGGTCAACGTCATTTCCTCGACAATACTCTCGATGGTCGCCAACTGGCCCAAGCCAGACTCTCCCGAGTGGCAGAGCGTTATCTCGGCCTCGTGTTTTCTGTTCGATGAGATTGAGGAGTTGTCGCTGAGACCACGGCAGATCTTCTTCGTAAGGTTCCTCCAGTTTCGGCATCGTGGCCACCAGCCTGGGATCCCATATAAACAAGTCCATCGATTTCCAGGGCTTGCATGGAATCTCACTGGGTCGATAAACAACAATCCATGGTGACCATGTCATTTGTGTCATGTGTTGCGGATCCGTGTCAAGATTCGAAGCCTGATCGTGGCCTTGAGTATAAAAAACTCCCACAAAGGTGTTCTTATTATTGCGTATCTGTCCTTTTGTTCTTATATTAAAGATATTTCCAAAGAAGGGGTCAGCAAAAAATGAGTGCCATCTGGCAAAGTCGTCCGAGCTTGTGTCTAGCTCCATTCGGGAAGAAGTTTTGTCTGGTCTTTCCTTTACGATAGGGAATTTATAAAGAACTAGGGGATTGAATGGCGGGGATTTATAGAGCCTTTCAATATCTGTGAGTCCCTCCCGAATTCTTGCCAAGTCCGAAGACAACGTGTCTTGTGGTTGTGAAGGACCCATTCGTCCGTCGTTGGGGATGATGTGACAGGCAGCATCATGCTCCGTGGCTGACATAAATTGAACTGGCTGTAAATTTCGGGAAAGGCGTGTTTTTGACTGATGACTAGATCCAATGACGAAGAACTTTCTGAATTGCTGATTATGGGACACTGTCCATGAACCGAACCAATTGACCAAACTTTGCTCATCATTTCCGTCCAGTACATCGGGTGCGTATATAAGAGGAGAGTCCCCGCCATCTTCTGTGTCGTCAATCAGATTTCGCAATAACTTGAAACACTTGTGCAGAGCCTCGCTCGCCTTGTCGCGGTTCGATTCTCTAGAGTCAGACTCTCTTAATCGTGAGCACGATTGAGCTTTCTCCATGGCCAGTTCTGCTAACCAGCACGATATATCAGATGCGACGGCCAGCTTTCCTAGGCGGAATATTGGGCTGTTACTAGTGTAACTCTTCCAAAAGAACTTGATGAAATTATAAGCTTGCTCCGGCTGCGATATCACAAAACTTGGCGTGACTAGGAAAACAGTTCCTGATCGCAGGATCTGACGCAAGCGATAGTCATTCGGAGCTGGTGTGAGGTTATTCTCTTTTGTAGGCAAAGAAGAACGAGAAAATGCCCAAAAATACATCTTCATGACTTGGCTATGGAGGATTGTTCCGAGTTGCGGCATTGATCGGATAATCCAAACGGCGTCTTCGTGAAATATCACGTTTCCTCTATCTAGAGATACAAACTCAGCCCACTGCCCAGGTATGAGACTGGTTTTAATTGTGCAGCTGCTATCCGACTCTCGAAGCCATTGAGATACCATGACTGCTTCTTGGTAGGCAGATGGAGGAAACACGAGGAAGAAGTTCAGCGTTGTGCCTTCGATTATGTTGTTTTTGAAATGCCTTTCAAACGTTTCGCCAAGAAAAAATTGGTATATACCCAAGCCCCTTTCCTGTTTACCTACTGGGGGTAGAGGTGCCAGCATCAGTTTTGAGATGGGTGGATTTGGAAGGAAGATGAAGTAGTGAAGTTGGGTCAGCTCAACGCCTGAGTGACTCTCGTCGATACCGGAAGAATGGCCCGTAGGCGGAGCTTCGGGAACATGAATGGCAATCGATATCGACGACGTGTCATTCGTAACAAGGCATATGAAAACAAGTCGTCCTACCTGCAATCTATTGGCCAAGAGTTCGAGGAAGGATTTGCTCTCATCATTTGCTTCGATGTTGCCTCGACAAACTGTGACATCTCCAAGTTTCGCGTGTTCCGTTTGTGACTGGAGATCTTGCATGGTGCACATATGAGAGAAACGTAAATGAGACTGATTTTGTAGATGGCAGGACCATGTGGATTTATCATCTGTTGTCCATCCTGAGAATCCAAGCCTTACGGACGTTTCTGGGTTGGGCCCAAATTGGCAAATCTTGGATGTGTTTGAGGTGACCGAGGGAGCAGGTGAGATGATTTCACCAGCAGATGATGAGCAGGCGGCAGCTACCACTTTGTTTTCTTGCGATGGACTAGGGGGTTCCATTTTCGGCGGCTCTGCAGTCTCCTCTCCGTCTGACACGAATAGGCTCTCCAAATAATCCGCCGACATTTGGGGATCGTCCTCAAGATCGTCCTCCAGATCGTCCTCCAGATCGTCGGCCCAGCGAACCTTTTTCCTTTTCGAACAACTTGTCTGCTCAAGCACCTTATCATTCTTTTCGTCATCTAGTAAAGCTTCTTCTGCATTCGAACCCTTGGTGGCGCGAATCGGCATTAGAGGAAGCGATGCAGCCGATTTGGTTGGAGCTCTGATGCCCTCTTTATCCCTCTGCGCCTTCTCTACAATCCATCTTTGGCGGTAGTTGAAGAGTTTGGATGACTCACTGGGCGCAGAAACAACGTCCAAAAGATTGCGACGGGGTTTCCGCTCCTTGCCACCGACAAACACATTTAATGTTGACCTAAAGGCCAGGCTCCCTGTTTTGTTGTTGGCGGATGCTTTAGACAAGCTTGTCCTCGACTGGTCTTTTTCTGGCCGGGCGACTACGCTGTTGCTGGATTGGGCTGTTTTTGAAGTATTTGATGGCGAGGTCATACTTTTGTTGTTGTTGCTTGCGCCTTTCAATGTCATAGGACTAACTGCATGAGAGCCCAACTTCCTTGAAGAAGAAAATATTCCCCCTCCCGGACCCTTAAATCTCTTGAATGTTCCCGACGCCAGTGGCTCTTGTCGATGGCTGTCTGGCAAACGTTTCGAGGGCCGTGTTCCAGCTGAACTCGTGCCGCTGGTCCCGCTCTTTCTGGTCGTTATTTCTTGGGCAAGAGTTTTATTCTTTTTCGTATGTCTGTCATACTCTTCGTCTTCAGACGGGCCCTGTACGCTGTCTAGCCACTCCTGTAGGCTACATGGAAGAACTTTTTGCGTCAATCCAAGAAGTGCTCTTTTTTTGTTTCGAGCCTCGTATTTGGCATGCTGCGCACGGATATCAGCGTTGACCGCCTTTCTCCAGTTGCTGATCTTGAATCCCGGGACTGAGGTTCTACCAGTCTCTTCGACCATCGCCCTCCACTCGGTCAGGAGCTCATCACTTAGGTGTTCCGCCGGTTCCCAAGTGGCATCGCAGAGTCGAAAGTCGGTCCATTCGATGAGGTATTTCTGTACGCCTCCAACTTTGGCCTCGGCTAGTATTTTGTTCACGGCCCACTCAGCTTGCGACTGAGAATCTTCCGACGTAGATGACAGCGTGAAGCTGTCGCTATCACCGGCGGAGTCATCTGCCATGCCGGATGAATTCTGCGGGTCTCGTCTTTTGGAGATAGACGTTGGAGAGCGACTTCAAGCAAGGCTGCTGGAGCCTGCACTCGAAGTCAGTTGGTATTCGCAAAATGGGTTGGGACATGGACTTTTGCGGAGACGCATGCAATTACTGATCGGCTGCAGAGTGAGCTGCATCAGTGGATCTCTGGCATGGCAGAGGCGAAGAATAATTGCATTTCAACGGATGTGACTGCTGATTTTGCATGGCTCAACATGCCTGGCCGGGACGTCTGGTGCATTTGAAAAAGTAGTGGCCCACGGGAAACGGCGAGGTCTGGATAATACCTGTTGGTCCGTCCACAACGGCAAATTCGCGTCTGGAAGGCAGGATGCACAGTGCGCGATGGGCACGCACTGTCTTGGATATCGTCTTAACCGTCAACAATCAACCGTGGACGACATCCATGCATGGGCCTCAGGCATTCCACTACAAAAGCAGACGTCTTTATTGTCAACTTGCTTGGCTAGATACACATTGTTCTTTCACCAAGATGCAATGTTCGAGGAAACCATGGCAAACAAAGAGAGATTCGAAGCTATTCCGTGTTCAGCAGGGGGTCAACCAAGAGTTCAGCTTGGAGCGCAAAAGTCTCACCCATGGGCCATCATATACCAGACCAGACCCGGCCAGACTTCGTTGGGAGCCTCGGCGCATGGTTGAAACACCGGAGCTAGGCCCGCTCTGCTCCTGTATCCGTGAAGCGTATGTGTTTCAGCCTTTGCTTTGAATGTTTTCCATCAAAATATGCTTCCACGTTCCATGTGTACGTGCATGCTAGAGGTCTGGTTCGATCGAGTTCGCGCCCCCTTGCGCAAAGAGCTTCAAACCAATCAGCGGCCGCCAATGCCCAAATCACAGCCGTGGTGCTAGCTGGGCCAGACCATCAACCAATGGTCACAGCACCACCTCAGCACCTGCGCAGTGAGGGGTAGGGAGTGAGTGGGTGGGTGACCGAAAGCAGCACGAGATGACCCTGACCTGGCTCACCCCTTGACACAACCACCATACATGTAGCAACTCTTCCCCTCCACAACCGCACCCACAACACCATCCGCCCCGTCCACCTCACGGCCGACGTATACCGCACAATTTAACCGCCTTGCGACCCCCTTCGATAGAGTGTTCTTCCCATTTCCGTTTGTTGAAGCTTTCCCTCTTCGACATCGCCGCCATGGCCAACGACGAATATGATGTACGTGACATCCCCCTCTCAAACTCTCGCTTTCGTCTCGCGACCGCTAACGAGGTGGCGCCCCGCCTCTCCCTGACAGTTTCTCTTCAAAGGTATCACTCCTGACGCAGACAGCCATCGAGCACACTAGTTACGTCGCATGGACGGACCGAACTGACATGTCCCGCCCTCAGTCGTTTTGATTGGAGATTCTGGTGTTGGAAAATCCAACCTTCTCAGTCGTTTTACGCGAAATGAATTCAATCTAGACTCCAAGTCTACCATTGGCGTCGAGTTCGCCACCAGGTCGATTCAGGTCGATTCCAAAACTATCAAGGCGCAGATCTGGGATACTGCTGGACAGGAACGCTACCGCGCCATTACCTCTGCCTACTATCGTGGAGCCGTTGGAGCCCTGCTTGTCTACGATATTAGCAAACACCAAACTTACGAAAACGTCACCCGATGGCTAAAGGAGCTGCGGGATCATGCCGACGCCAACATCGTCATCATGCTCGTCGGAAACAAGAGCGATTTAAGACACCTCCGAGCTGTTCCTACGGAAGAAGCAAAGGCTTTTGCTAGTATGTCTCATCGCAAACAGTGCTGTCCTCTTCTGCAAGACGTTACGGAGTGCGGGCTGACAAAATTTGTAATCTAGGCGAGAACCACTTGTCCTTCATCGAAACTTCAGCTTTGGACGCCAGTAATGTTGAACTTGCCTTCCAAAACATCCTGACTGGTACGTGCTCCTCTAAACTCCAGCAAGATCATGTTTCTTGACGTAATGCACCGTCTGACGGCCTTGGTCCTATACAGAGATCTACCGAATCGTCTCCAGCAAGGCCCTCGATAGCGGCGACGGTGCTCAGGCCACCATTGGTGCTGGCACAAACATCTCTCTGAGCAAGCCGGCCGATGATGAGGCATCCAAGGCCGGCAAGTGCTGCTAAAAGACGCTGCACAGGCCACCGAAATTCATTGTTGTGACATGAATACAGGATGTCTACCTAATACATCGACACCGAGCAACGTATGGTATGTCATGTGGGATATGGGTCTTCTGGCGCAGGATGGAGGACATGAGGAATGGCGATACGTCTTTGTCCATACTTAGAAGGCGGTGACACTTTGACTTTCTTTTTTGTTCTTTGTTTGCCATAAGGGCGGTTGGGCCTTTATGTCTTGGGCAGTCGCTGCGGGAGGCAATATGCCCTCTAAATGTATCCCAGATCAATGTATCCTTAATGATCTTTTTCTCTCATCTCGGCGTCTTCCGGTTGGACTCATTAAGTGATCAGAACGGCGACCGATTCTGTCTTCAGAGGAATCGTGAAGAAGTAAGCTGGTGTACTTGTAGTCATACTCCTTTGGTGTGGAGCCTGCAGTGCCTGGCGGTGCCCAATGTTCCTCGCAAGAATGTACCCTGCTTCATCTTATCGATAAGCTCGATACGATAAGCTCGATGGGAGTCTGCGTACCCGGAGACCTCCTTAGTGTTCCACTAAGGAGACCACAAAACCTTAGGATAACCACATTATTAGTGGGACAAATGAATACTCTAGCCCCATTTTTTTTCTTAGTATTCCATAGTAAAATTTACATCCCTTAAATATATTAATGCATCCTTTATTATAAAAGGCATTAATTCCTAGATTCCATTACCACTATAACTACCTAAATCCTCTAACCTCTTTAAAAAGGCCCTAAATCTAATATATAATATAATAAAGCCTTAATTAATAAAAAAAAAACAATAAAAATAGCAGTTATAATAGATATTTCTAGCTATAACTATATAAATTATATATAGCGGCCTAGCACGCGTTATCCTCGTCCAAGATGCCTATAGCCTAGCCTCTTTAAAAAGGCCCTAAATCCAGTCTTTTCTCTATTAAAAAAAACACACAATAAAGCCTTAATTAATAAAAAAAACAGACATTACAATAGATATTCCTAGCTACGCCTATACAAATTATATATAGCGGCCTAGCACGCATTATCCTAGATGCCCATAGCCCTGCCCGCAGCCCTACCTCTTTAAAAAGGCCCTAAATCTAGTCTTTTTATTATAAAAAATACATAATAAAGCCTTAATTAATAAAAAAAATAGACATCACAATAGATATTCCTAGCCGTGACTATATAAATTATATGTAGCAGCCTGGCACACATTGTCCTAAATGCCTGTGGCCCTGCCCATGGCCTTGCCCGTAGCCCTACCCGTAGCCCTGCCTCTTTAAAAAGGCCCTAAATCCGGTCTTTTCTCTATTAAAAAAAACACATAATAAAGCCTTAATTAATAAAAAACAATAGTTACAATAGATATTCCTAGCTGCAACTATACAAATTATATGTAGTAGCCTAGCACGTATTATCCTAATCCTAGATGCCCGCAGCTCTACCTCTTTAAAAAGGCCCTAAATCCAGTCTTTCCTCTATTATAAAGAATACATATGTGAGGTCCTCATAACACAAGGCGCATTGGGATAGAATCCCTTGTGCTTAGTTACGCTCTCGCTTATAGCAGCCCTTAAAAGACTACTATATATATAAAGGCTTTTTAGAAGAAGTAAGCTTTAGTTAATATATTAGTTATTATATTACCTTTACCTAGCTATTATATCTATACCTAATAATTCTAAAGCTTCTTTATAGCTACCTAAAGATAATATAGCGCCTTATACTTAATAACCTATAGCTATTTTATAAAAAAGCTTTTTATCTTCTAAACCCTTAGTAAATACCTAATAATTTATAGCTATTATAGCTAATAATACCCTTTTAATTACTATTATTACTTAAGATAAAGTAGTCTTTAGAATCCTTAACCTTAAGAAGAAAGCTAAGGTAATATAAAAGTAAATTTAATAGCTTAAAGAACTAAAAAAACTATAGGCTTAAGAATAAAAGCTTCTTACTACTTTAGGTTAACTAATAAATAATATAAAAAGGGCTAAACACTATTACTCTACTAATAACTTATTAAATAATAGCTAAAGAAAAGTTAAAGTAAAGAATATTAACCCCTTAATATACCTAACTAACCTATAAAGATATAAAATTTAAATTAATAACCTAACCTATACTTTTAATAGAGTATAGTATAAATTCTATTAAGACTACTAAAAAATCCTTTTTACCTTTAATTATATATATTAGTTTTATTAAGTAAAATAAGACTATTTTCTTAATAAATAATTAAATAATTAATATAAGGAACTTAAGAATAACTAGAATAAATTCTAAAAATAAACCCTTACCTTACTAAAGGACTTTACTAACTAAAAAGCTTAAATTATTATTATAATAAAAAATACTAAATAATAAAAAGGCTAAAGTTTTATTAACTTTAGTATCTACCTTAATTTACTAAAGAAATACCTTAAAAAAGCTAGTAAAAAAGCAAGGGCTTTCTTTTTTTTTACTAAGTTACTACTTAACCTTTAAAACTATATAAACTTATATATATTTATTACTAGGAAAATAAGAAAAAAGGTAGTATAAATTACCTAGTAATTTTAAAATACTATACTAGTAAGATCTAAGTATAAAATAAAATCTAAAATAAAAGAAAACCCTTTAAAAGCACTTTAACTATAATTATAAAGTATACTATATTATTGCTAATAATAATACTCTCTTTTAGCATTAAGTAGCCCTATAATAAGCTTAAATAATAAATTTATTTAAAGACTATAGAAATACTATAATTATAATAGCTTAAACTATATTTAATATTATTATAACTAACCCTTAAAATAATAAGTAAATTAAATAAAAAATACTTAATAGTAAAAGTAGCTACCCTTATCTTTATTAGTTATAAACTCTCTATTAAATAATACTTCTATATACTTATTATTATTTAAAGATAAATTACTATTTAAACCTTTACTAATTTAAATATATACTTTAATATTAATATTATTAGTTTAGAGTTTATAAAATAATAAGAACTTTAAAAGACCTTAATAAACACCCTTAAACTTTAAGTAATTAGTATATTAACTATTTTATAATATAGAGTATATAATATATTAATAAGTATAACTAATTTCTATAAATACTCTAAAGAATTAACCTTACTATATATAGTAGTAAATAAAAACCCTAGAATTAAGGAAAGCCTTATTTTAATTAAAATATATATACTAATAATTAAATATATTTACCTAGCACTTTATAAAAGAAAGTAATAGTTTAAGCTTTATTAATTTAAAATATTCCTAATAACTTCTTATTAATTTATAAGGAAGAATAGAAATATAGCTACTATATATACTATTTAGGTAATTATAGGCAATAAAGTAATACTTTTAAAAAATAAAGACTAAGGGAAAGTACTTTTAATCCCTAGTAATATTCCCTTAAAACTATTTATATATATAAATATATTTAAATTTAATAATATTAGTATATTACTATTAAGAAAAAATATTAATTATATTATTAACCTATTACCTAATATATTACTATTATATAAACCTATATACCCCTTATTTTAAAATAAACTTAAAGTTTTATAAAAATACTTTAAAGAGAACCTAGTAAATAGCTATATAAAAGCTTTAAAAAGCTTTATTAATACTTTTATTCTTTTTATTCTTAAAAAAAATAGTACTCTTTAGTTATATATAGATTATTATAATATTAATAAGGTTATACTTAAGAATTAATATATATTACTCTTTATTTTAAAGATTTTTAATTATATTTAAAAGGTAAAGTTCTTTATTAAAATTAATATTAAGAATATATATTACTATATTTATATTCAGAGTATTGCAATACAAATTTGTATTGTATTTTTTTTAAAATCTATGTATTGTATTGTATTTTTTTTATAATGTATTGTATTTATATTGT